>APFE031275386.1:20475-69027 GCA_000404065.3 Pinus taeda | reverse complement strand
TGGTAATGATTATCAGACATGTGGATGGTCAACCGAACAGTAAAGTTTACAAATCACAATTGTTGACAGAATGTAATCCAATTCAAAACGTGATGCAAGCTTTGGAAGTGTTTTACAAACCAGAATTCTATACAGGGTATGATCTCTATAACTAAATCCTGATCAAAACATAAATTCTGAGCTCAATTAAGATCAGTGAAGAATCTATCAATATCTTAACTGGAAACAAATTTTGTTTTTGGTTGTGAGGATTGCACGTGAACCAGTGAGACTCCTGCATCATTTTGCATACCATAAAAACCCTGTTTACATTGATTCTGCTATCAGAGGACAACATCCCATACGTGACAGATCATTCTCGAGACTCGTACTGGTACTGCAGCTAGCAGGAAGTGTTGGTCTGTGAAGGCATTTTGTTAAATTCTTCTAATATTTTGTTCCATTCTAGGAAACTGTTGATATTTTCTGCTTGCTGCTCTTCCATTTTCCTCAAAGACTTTGTTGTTCTTTCAGCTTACTCCAAGATTTTGCATATTTTTACCACAAAATTGCTTCCGGTGGTTCCATCTTTAATTACCATCCAAGCTGGCACGATTTCTGCTTTGTTATCACTGAAATGTTATGGGGAGACACTGCAGTGCAGGGGTAACATTAATGAGTTTAAATATACCTGGATTATCAGCTCTGAATCTTATGGCAACCCACCCACTCATTGGAGGGATTACTGTGTTGTGTTGAGGGGGATCAACAAGATTAAAGTTGAGCGGATCAGTTGCTGGGTTATAGTTTCCCAGTCCTTCTCCCACCACATAGAAACCGTAACCATGAAGATGCATCAGATGGTTCTCTGCCACGAAGATGTTTGTTGTCTGATATACCAGTTGCACTGTAGAATTGTATTCCAGTACATTCACTTTTGTTTCACGTACAGGAGTCCAAAGACTTAGGGGTATATTATCTCCTGTATAGTTAAATTTGAAGGAAAATCGGTTGTAAAGACGCCATTAATGCTGAAATAATTAGCTTGAAGCAGAGCGATCGTGGGGAATGTAAATGATATGTTATTCATACTTGCCGTAAGCATCGTTCCGTTTGGGGCTGCACAGGTCTTCCTAGTGGGGCACGGACTCAACTCGAGACCAACTGTGGAGATAGCCTGGCGTTTCAGTTCCTGCGCTACACTGAAGGGAGGACGTACTGTTGTTCTGACAACATGCATTCCTAGTGTCGTTTCCATTCCGCCTGTGTCTGTTCCCCTTGCCATTGATCTAACGCTTGAAATTTATGTAATCGTCTAACATCTAATCGTATGGTGCACAAAATGACACGTAGGCAAGGAGGAGAGTTGATTTCAGAGGGAAATGCCTTACGGCGTAATTACAAAAAAAAAAAAAAAACTAAGACTTTCAATTTAATAGCAATCCACAAT
Source organism: Pinus taeda (assembly GCA_000404065.3). Classification (NCBI taxonomy): domain Eukaryota; kingdom Viridiplantae; phylum Streptophyta; class Pinopsida; order Pinales; family Pinaceae; genus Pinus; species Pinus taeda. The sequence continues at coordinate 67,598 of APFE031275386.1, read as the reverse complement.
TTGCTGCAACGGTTACATCATTTGACAACGGCAAATAAAGATGGTAGAGCAAGTGTGCATGCCCTTACATAACAATAAGACATGCTTGCAATTGCATAGTATATGCTTGTAGTAAATTGTCTGGTAGAATGTCAAGTAGTTAGAACAATGAGAATTCTTTTGGCACGTGAACATCAAGAAGATTTCTAGTAGCCAGGGGCATCTTGAGAGAACTCTTTCATGGTAAGACAGATGCAATTTCCTCCTATGAAATATCAATTGGAGGCCTACTTCATCAACATATTTACATCTGGCAAGGCTAGTTCCTACTCCCTAGGTTATAGAGACAAAAGCAGAACAAAGGTCCAAGAGGAACTCAAGAAATCAGATAGGGCAGCCAGTTCAGATGAATCCCACAAGATTAAGGCAAGTCAACCTCCTTACCACTGCTTGACAGTGAGTCTTGTAGAAGGAAAGAAACCTACATACAACTCTACCCTAGCCGCTTCAAGACGTCAAGTATAAGTGCAAACTAAGCACTCAATCAAATAACAATGTCGTGTTAGCAAAATAACTAAGGTTAAATGTAACACTATGAACTTCTCAGAAGAATCATATAGTCAAATAACAAATGCCCATACAACAATAGGCAACAAGGAAGCCACATAGCATATGTAGCAGAGAAGAGAACAAATTATAAGTACAAAGGAGAAAGAAGCCCCACGATCCAACCCATTTCTCCATCTCTAAAGAACAATTACATAGATGTGCGTTCCTTTTAAGTAATGTCCTGTTAAAATCAAAGTCTCACTAATCTGTTGTTGCTGATTATTTTAAGTTGTTGATTATTCTGTTCTTTGTTTATTTTAATTGCTCCCGGACACCTCTGCTGAATCCCGGAAGGACAGACTTTGAAAGCAGAGCCATCTTGCAGCAATTCGGGAATGATTTAGCCATTGTACTCTTGCTTTTCTGGAAAATTCCAGATATAACCCAGAGACATGAAAAACAAACCTTGACACAACCAAACAGCCAGAAATAAATGAAATGCATGCCAAGCAAATAGAACAGTGAATGAAATCGATGTATTTTTTTAATGGAAACAGGGGTATCTCCAACATGTTCTAATTTGCAACGCATATAGAGATGTGGACAGAAAAATATCCAATCTTTTCTTCTTTAGCTGTAGATGCATAAAACTTATTAACAGATAGGGCATTGAATACATAGATTTCAGAGTGTTATAAGTCTCAAGAAACAAGTATCTATCCACCTCTGCACAATATGTTTCTCAGCTTGAGAAGATTGGCTAAATGGCACATTTCCTTCAAAGGAAACTCTGAGAATGCATATGATTCATCCAATAGTTTGTCATGCAACGAAGGAAGTACTGAATTTATGAAATGAGTGGTCATGGAGTAGTTTCCAAAGGACAAACATCCGGTGTAATATCGATTCCCAGGAAACCATGAGATCGGTTTCCATTAATTGCAGCCTACTATTCCGAAAACACAAATAAACAAGGATACAGAGGGATGTTTCTCCCAAAAATTGGTCAATTGCCAAGGACGGTCATCAGCGATAAAGACTCTGAAGTCAGCAGGTGACTGATGCGTTTGGTTTAGGGCATATTGAATTAATTTGGTTCTCTCTGAACAGTAAAGATCAAAAGCTTGTTTCAATACAACATTCATTAAAAATTAATTTTCGACAACAGAAAAGAAAAAATAATTGCAATTTCATATGCCCTAAACATATGAATTATATTTTTTTTGAGTGAAAGGTTTGGAGAAAGTGGTTCTCTCTGAACAGTAAAGATCAAAAGCTTGTTTCAATACAACATTCATTAAAAAAATTAATTTTCGACAACAGAAAAGAAAAAATAATTGCAATTTCATATGCCCTAAACACCAGAATTATATTTTTTTGAGTGAAGGGTTTGGAGAAAGTGTGTACATACATGGTCGAACTTCAGGGCAACGAGAGCGATGTCTGAGGAGGGGCCAAAAGTAAAAGCAATTGAGGAACCAGAGCCATGGAAGAAGAAAAAATCCCCCATAGAAGAAATTGCGAGCCTTCTTCACACAATCGTCGAGGTGGGTGACTCCGAGGGCGCCATCAACAGTCGGCCACTACGACCTCATCTCGAGCTCCCCATCGCTGAGATCCCAAGAACCTCGAATGCGGCGCCTCTCCAAATCCACCTGCACAGGTCTTCCATTTGGGCCTGCTGTTCTGACAACATGCATTCCTAGTGCTGTTTCCATTCCGTTTGTGTCTGTTTCCTTTGCCATTGATCTAACTGTTGAAATTTGTGTAATCGTCTAACATCTAATAGTATGGTGCACAAAATAACAGGTAGGCAAGGAGGAGAGTTGATTTTAGAGGGAAAAACCTTATGGCGTAAAGATAGATGCACGTTCATGTGATTTAATAACCACCTTTTGTTTATAGAATATAAGCACACGCGGACATAAAGACAGGTGCACATATTCGGAAACATACTGTGGAAATAATAAAAATAAAACACAACTCTTAACGCCTGCAGCTCATATGGTTCTATGCGCACTCGATAACTTAACAGGTTAATCAGGCGAAACCATTTATCAGATCCTCCACTGGTATGGGTTTCCCTGTATCCATCCATCTTCGGTTTTGCTGTACATCGCGCAACAAAGTTAAAAAGATAACCCAAAATAGTGCAAAGAAAATTAGAAAAAATAAACCATCTAACAACCCAAACACGGGTAAAAACTGCAGTGAAGACAGACTAACCCCTGAACTTGAAATTACATAATTAAAAACTATTTAACCTTGGTTCAAGAATGATCTTTAGAATTGTATACAGTGAAATTTACTGAAAAGGATTTCTAAATTGTTATTTTACACCCTATTAGCCAAACTTTTAACGTAGATTAACCCATCTTCAACGGGATTAGCGGTTTTACCTAAATGGAGAGCATGAAAAGGATGGTTTGGAAGGTTGTACTAACCACCATTCCCCGATTTCCCTATTCCAACTTTACACAAAAGGAATAAGAAATAAGAAAATCCCTCTTCTTCATCAACATAATGATGTCACCTCATAGCCTCTCCCCAATAATTGCATCGAACAAAAAAGTGAGAAAAAGAACTCATGTCTACATTCATCTCCAAGACCCCAAAATAAGTACATCTTTCGTCCTATCTGCTGCAAAAAAATTAAGACACAGAAACACAACCTTTGAGACAGATATACAAACCTCTCTCCTGCAAGACATTTATGAGACAAAAACACTACTTTTAAGGCAGATATTAAAATCACAGCTCAAATAAACTAGAACAAACCTAAACTCCTACCTTCTCCTGTCATCTTGTTCGTCGCCGTGGAAACACCTTTTTCCCTGTTTCAATTAATTACGGGGGCAAAACCAATAAGCAAAGCAAATTCGAAAGAAATTCATTGTTTCAAGTTTCAACATTGTGTCTCTACATTCAGACTTATTGTACTCTTCGTCATCTCTCCTCCGCAATGACTGCGAACAAAGGATTGAAAAGCGTCCTTGTCTCACTTTCTCCCTCGTTAGGGAACCTTCCTTTATTATAAGACATTAGCAAGACATAGCTTATTATAAGACATTAGCTAGACCAAAACTAATAACTAGTAACCGTCCAATGAAATTAATAGCAAACCAATCCTACTAGGAACGATCATCTCTATGTATTGAAATGCCTTGAGTCTGAAATCGGAATAAAAATAAAACCCTTCAAAATCAGTTAAACCTTTAAGATCTACGATAGGTTCAGACTAAAATCGAAACAATAAATAAAAAAGGCTCAACCCCCATCTAAATATTTCAGTGAAATTTCGGCGGACAGATGTTTAGGTGGTTAGCGAATTGGCTGAGTCAGCAGTTTACCACATTAAGAATGATGGAATGGCAGAGTCCGTATGGAATGACATATGTAACATAATAAAATGAACCCTCTAACAAATAATTCAAGCACAAATATGAACCCTCGAAATACGAAATCACACATTTCAGTACTAGGTTGAGTTTCCAGACGACCTCCAGACAACCTTTGGCTTCGGGATTCATCTTTAGTGAAATTTGGCAGAATATATTTATAAATTATTTGTACAGCTCGATTCAGCCAGATTATCTTCTAAATTATTTGGGTTAACAATGGAGAGTTATGACTCATGAGTGTGAAAGTAGAAGGTTGTACCAACCGCTCTTCCACTCTTTCCTGACATTGCACGTACCAATTTCACTGACAATAATTAAGAAAAGGCCACATTTACGCCCCGAAATAAATACCCTTCCTCCACTTCCCTGCAAGTTCACTGCACATGAGATGTAGAATGACTTCAATAACCCTAGGCGGGACAACATAATGCTTTCAAACAAAGTCATTATGAGAGAGAATGACTTCAGTTAACACAACATAACATTATTAGGGTTCTTTATTGCCTATTTATTTGTATATATATATTCTGTTCCTCCACTTTAATGAGTAACTTCACGTAATCCAAAATCCAAAAGAATCCCAGCGACAAAAATAAAACAATGCAAACAGACTGCCGGCTTTAGCTATTTACCTAAACCGAATATGAAACAAAAATGACCATATTTACCTAAACTGAGTATGAACCAGAGATGGCCAGAAAGTAATCTAATCGAATCGATTCAAAGGCTATGAGTAAGGCAGAAAGCTATACTAATGACATATAATAAATGAAAAAGGACTTGCAATATTTTTCATGCTGGGTCATCGCAAAATCAAATTCTCATCTCACCAAATTCATTCCAAACCAAACCATTCATGAAACTGCCTATGAATTATAGAGAGACAGATGTTGAAATAACCAAACCGACCAAACGAATCTTCTCGTGTCATCTTCTTCCTCAATGGCAAGCCCTCTCTTCTCGTGTCATATTTTTCGAAAATGGCAAACCCTCTCTGTACCTGTTGCACGTCAAATTTCATTTCAAATTATGTCAAAACAAACTTTAGCAAATGACTATCTCTATCTCTATGGTTAAAACAATTGCTAAAACCCTTCCCATTAAAAACGTACCTGCTAGTAAATTCATTGAAGTCGAACATAACGGGTTTCATCTTTATCCATCTATCTTCTCTTCTGCATTCTAGAATTAAATAAAATCCCAGGAAAGCAATGCAAACAGGGTGGAAAAATTTGATAAAAGAAATAAAAATCAACAAAAAAGCACCCCTCATTTCAATCCAAAAAAAACAAGAAAGAAAATGGACTACAAGACACTACATGCAAGTGGACTGCAAAACACTGCGTGCATGGCCATGTAGCGTACGAAGCAAATATGGACAATAAACAAGTAAAGCCAATGCGATTCACAGTAAAGATAAAACAAAAATCAGAGCATGTTGTGTGGCATAATGTCTTATATAACCTCTCCCTCCCTTTCAAACGGTCACGCGCTCTGAACTGATAGCTTTTTTCTGAACTGATAGTCTTTTTGTTGGAGAAAGTGGTTCTCTTTGAACAATAAAGATCAAAAGCTTGTTTCAATACAACATTTATTAAAAAATTAATTTTCGACAACAGAAAAGAAGAAATTATTGCAATTTCATATGCCCTAAACACCAGAATTATATTTTTTTGAGTGAAGGGTTTGGAGAAAGTGTGTACATACATGGTTGAACTTCAGGGCAACGAGAGCGATGTCTGAGGACGGGCCAAAAGTAAAAGCAATTGAGGAACCAGAGCCATGGAAGAAGAAAAAATCCCCCATATAAGAAATTGCGAGCCTTCTTCACACAATCGTCGAGCTGGGTGACTCCAAGGGCGCCATCAACAGTCGGCCACTGCGACCTCATCTCGAGCTCCCCTTCGCTGAGATCCCAAGAACCTCGAATGCGACGCCTCTCCAAATCCACGGCAGAGGTCTTCCGTTTGGGCTCGCTGTTCTGACAACATGCATTCCTAATTCCTTTTCCATTGAGCTTGTGTCTGTTCCTCTTGCCATTGATCTAACGGTTGAAATTTGTGTAATCTTCTAACATCTAATCCTATGGTGCACAAAATGACAGGTAGGCAAAGAGGAGAGTTGATTTCAAAGGGAAACGCCTTACGGCGTAATTATCCAACAATTTAGTGATGACATGGTCTCTACTACTCACTTGTATTTTTTTGGGGGACTATATCAATACAAGTGTGCATTTTCAATCGCCTTTCATCCATCATACCTTGAGTTTGTAAAACCATTTTTTTAATGATAACATATCCTTTTTCGATATATACTTCGACTATGATTCTTCCTTGCACCATGTAATGGATTTAATTCACTCAATTGTTTCTTTAGATGCTAGAAATTAGAACAAATCCTTGGCTTGTTTGTCCGCTATCTTGAAATATGGGAGATGAGCTTGGATTTAAGGTCTCATTGCTCTATATATTTTGACATCAAGAAGACAAATTGGGTTAGTTTCTTTGGTTTGTAACAACTCATTGAAGGGAATAAATTCTAGTTAAAACTTGTTCTAGTTTCTTAGTGCAACCTTATTATGCATCCTTATAAAGGAAATTTTATCTACCATAGCCACATAGAAAATCCATGCTACATTGAATGGAATCGTCCCACCAAATGATCCACTCTTTATGTCATCTAGGCTAAGGCATCAAATTCAAAACTCTCTTGACAAGTTTTATATAAGACACCTACTTCATAGCCCCAAGGGTTGGCTCAACTGGTCGAGTCCCCGTCGTTAAAACACCTTTTCTATTGAGAGTTCATAGGTTCAATTCTGTAACACCCCCTCCCAGGTCTACCCAAAGTAACCATGACAACCGAGGTAAACATGAGACGAGAGGCTACTATGATCATATTCAGCCTCCTATGTGACCTTAAGGAAGTGGAATTGACGAAACATCACACACAGTCATCCAACATCATCAACAAAACCCTCAGGAGACAAGTCAGCTGCCCAGACAGCCTATCCCTGGGTCCCATGTTTGTTCTGGATCTCTTAGGTCACAATCACTCTCATGCTATGGGCAAGGGAGTGACCAACAACCTAAAGTCTCTCTCACAGGGCTTCCTGCCAGTGGATGTGGACAAAAATTTCTAGTTCCGTGCTAGCGATCCTGGAATTTAAGACACTTTTCTAGCCCATAATCCCAGCCTCTGCCTAGAACTTGCTACAACCTTTAGAATTCATTAAAGACATGATAACAATGCTGATCAATTAAAATTGACCTCAGGAATAGGCCTGAGCATCCCCAACCGGGACTGACATTCTGTCAAACACTTGGCATCAATGCAACCTATGAGTCTAGGATACAAGACAAAACATACATGACTGAAAAAACTTACGAAGCATAACCAGAAGGATCACCTCCTTCTCCATTGAACTACTACACCATCAATTAAGTCTTGCATTCATCCATTTAACAATTACAAGTAAATGCATGAAATAACTATGACATGAACCAATCACATAACCATGCATATAACCATATAAATATCAGAGATATGACAACCATTAAATCCACATATAAACAAGTGCAAAAGTAAGAGAACTTATCTTTTATTAATCATAGGAAAATCCGACCAGGTTCGAAACTTCCACTTACTACTCGACCATAGAAATGGATGAACCAAATCTCTCTTTCAACCAGTCACCCCCGTGCCATATTCCAAGCATGAATGTGGGATCTCATAGAACAACCAATCCAAGAGCAACCAAGGGAATCCAGAGATTAAACCACATCCACCCTCACCAAAATGTGATCACACCAAAATTGGTGCTTCGATCACAATTGAACCAAACTTGGAATGCCATCCAAAATCCATCACTATCCTTGGGGAATTTTCCATCTCCTTGTCTCTTAGGCTTTACCGCAATCCAAATTTGGATCACTAGGTCCTAAATTGAGACATCTCCCTCAGGCTTTATCGTGTATGTTGCCAAAACCAGTCAAGGGATTCCTAGGCCTTTGGGAATAGAAATTGAGACCACCTCTACCCGGATTTCAAAGTCCATCCAACAAACCAAAGCTCAAAAACCGAAATAAAAATCTCAACACAATGGCATCTAGAAAAAGGCAAGGCTAGGCTAAAAACCACTGTCATAACCCAGCCAAACCATGCCACCGATAATACGAGAACCATACACCAACATGCAAAGCCATGCATGTCCAAACTAGCTAGGAAATCACACATGCAAAAGGTTACCTACAAGTATTCCAGCTGAAGCTTCTTGATCTTGCTCTTCTTCCTTGATTCTTGCTTTCCTTTCCTTCCCTTTGCTTTATTTTCCTTCCTTGATCCAAAGCTAGAGTGCTCCAAGAAAACTCTAAGTGACCAAGAGTGAGAGAGAGAGAGAGAGAATAATGAGAGAGTTCCAAACTTTAATTGACAAAAGGTTACATTGACTAAGAGCTTTCCAACTGATCCTCAAAAGCCTTTTTATTAATGAGGCCTTTATTTTATTTATTTTCCATCATTTTCGTCCTTACATGCAACTTGTGACCTTTCACCTCGTTTTTCTTCTAATTTCCATTATTTTGATAAATAAATGTGCCAAAATACCTTTTCCTTAGCCTTTTCCAATTTCCTTATCCAAAACACACATCTAGTGATGCCCACTAGGATATATTTGACCAACATTCAACTTGGAATAAGTGTCCCTTTCTTGTGGTCTTATTTTTGCCTTTATTTACATTATTACATAGGATTTTCACTAGGGTTGCTACAAATTCTCTCGATTCTCTTAGGGTTAGGATTCATGGTTGAGACAACATGAAGTGATCCCTTTAGGTGGATCTTCCTGGTACAAATATTCCATGGATGTAGTGATCAATGATCTCTAGGGTCCAAGAACAACATAGAAAAAGAAAGAAAAAGACACTTACATCATAATATGGAAAATGTTAAACATAAGTTTGGTATTATGAATCCTAGGCTTAGCTTAGTAAGCCCAAAAAAATGGATAAAACAATGGGCTTGTGGTTTCACATGGTGAGATCCCTAGGACTTGCACCAACATTCTATTTTCATTCCCAAAGAATAAGAAAGTTTATTCAAACAATATGCTTCTATCTAATAGTTTCATAGTTGTCTTATAACCTTTCTAAAGGATGGACCATGTGAAGCATAATTTAATAGAGTCATTAATATATAATTTTTTGTGTTTGTACAGGCCAATTTGGGCCTTTAGGTTATTCAAATCCATTTGTCCCCTTAGTGGAATCCATGAAAGAATCATGCCCTCCTTGTTTTCTTAAGTTTTGATGCTGTTTAAATATACACAAACCTACCAATAGGGATCAACAACCTTCTTGGATAAAACCCCTATAAAATTTTCCACTGTTTCATTTGCATCATTTGGAGCATAAATATTGGCTAATCCCAACACATAACCTTAAAAATCACACATGGTCCATACAAAATGGTTGAAGGGATCAATTTCATGTTAGATAATTTCATCTGACAACTTTCGCAAAATTAGCTAGGGTATTAACATATCTTTTCCCTTCAACATCGTTAGTAAAAAAGAAAACAAAGTTAGGCTAGACTACCCAAAGGCCAAAATATTATTTTCATATCGTCCCATGTCCTTATAGAATGCATTCGTAGACCCTTGAAGCCTTTAAGATCTCCATCCTTTAAAGTAGTAGGAAACAAATTTAGCTTTTGAGTATAAAGTAAGTAGTCATATGGTAAACATAATACCTTAAACTCAAAAATAAATGTTTATGGATCCTCAGTTCTTAGCCCATGGAAGTTAGGGAGGATAGATGGGGACATGTTTTTCATGGTAGCGGTGGTATCAGTATCTAAAATAGGGAATCTAAAAGCATCCTCATTATGAAAATCTCCATCATCTCCCATTCCTCCTCTACCACTGCGACCTCCTCTACCACCTCCTCCTACTCTATCTCTTCCCCCACCAATTATTGGTCTTTCCTCTCCATTATGTACTTTTTATTTGCCTGCCATTGTAGATTCTTTAGAACTAATATAAGGTTTGATGATAGGGTTGTCTACGTCCTCTCCCTTCGATTCCTCTATCAATGGTAGTTCAGAAAAAATTCTTCTTCGACTTCCTCCTCCTCACTAGGTACCTCCAACTCCTATCCTATGAGTTGTTCACATGTTGAAGAAAGAAATATGACTCCTTCAATTGGGGATGTACATTATTCTACTACAACTTCTGTAGATGAAGTTGGTGTGTCCCTAGGTTGAATCTTTGACCTATGCACTTTAGGATGTCTTGTTATACCTAAAAATGATGTAATGTGTGTATCAGAAGGTGGTGTGGCACTACATGGTCTAGCGGGGGTGGTTGGTGATGTTGGTATTGAACTACGTCCTCTACTGACAAATCTACCCCTAGAATCTCGTTCTCTATAAATGCATCCTAAATGATTTTAATTTGAATTAATTATGCATCTAAAGAATGAATGCAACTATTATGAAATGTAGTTGTGACAACTCTAGTTTAGAGAGAACCCCACAATTATGATGCATAGGTTCTTAGCTCTCGTCTTACCACTCCCCCTAAATAGAGTTGCTTAAATGAAAATGCATTCTGAATTAAAAGTAGACACATATGTATACTTCCCCGACAATGACACCAAAAATGTTGGGTAATTTAATTATTAATTAAATTACTTTCATTAAATCAATCTAGGGTTTGTGAATTTCGAAGTACACTTGCACCATATATTCTAGGACATCAACTTTTAATTGAAAGAAAACTATTCTAATTACAAGATGAACATTGAAACTATTTATGACGAGATCTTAGTAAGCACATGCACATGTTTTGTCTTAGAGGCCAAATTTAAATGAATTCACAACAAACTATGCTAATAAGAAAACTTCAAAATCTATTCTATGGAACAAGGAAATTGTGACAACCCTGGTGAAAAGTTCATGTAATAAAAGTTAATAAAGGCAAAATAAGACCATGGTTAAGGGACACTTAACCCAAGCTGAATGTTGGGAAAATATATCCTAGTGGGCATCACTGGATGTGTGTTTTGGCTAAGGAAATTGGCAAAGGCTAAGGCACCAACATTAAGAGGCAAAAAGGCATTTTTGACACATTTATTTATGAAAATAAAGGAAATTAGGAGAAAAGTAAGGTGAAAGGTCACAGGTTGCATGTGAGGAGGAAATTGAAGGAAAAATAATGGAAAATGAAGAAATTAGAGGCCTCATGCATAAAAAGGCTTCTGAGGATCAATTCATGACTTTTGTCAGTTCAAGTTTAGAGCTCTCTCGTTATTCTCTCTCCCTCTCTCTTTCACTCTCTTAGTCACTTAGAGTTTTATTGGAGCACTCCAGTTTGGAGCAAGGAAAGGAAAAATAAGCAAAGCAAAGGAAAAGAAAGAAAATAACAAGGAAAGGAAAGCAGGATCAAGCAGCTTCAACATGAATACTTGCAGGTAACCTTTTGCATGTGTGATTTCCTAGCTGGTTTGGACATGCATGTTGGTGTATGGTTCTCTTGGTCTCGGTGGCATGGTTTTGTTGGGTTATGATAGTGGATTTCAACCTAGCCTATCCTTTTTCTAGATGCCATGGTGTGTTGGCATGTTTATTTCGGTTTTAGAGCTTTGATTTTCCGGATGGATTCCAGAATCCGGGGCGGAGGTGGTCTCAAGGTTCATTCCCAAAGGCCTAGGAATCCCTTGACCGGTTTTGGTAGGATACACGATAAAGCCTAAGGGAGAAGTCTTGGTTTAGGGCCTAGTGATCCGGGTTTGGATTGCGGTAAAGCCTGAGAGACAGGGAGGCAAAAAATTCCTCAAGGATAGTGATGGATTTTGGATGGCATTCCAAGTTCTGTTCAATTGTGATCGAAGCACCGATTTTGGTGTGATCACGGTTTGATGAGGGTGGAGGTGGTTTAACCTCTGGATTCCCTTGGTTGTTCTTGGATTGGTTGTTCTATGAGACCCCACATTCATGCTTGGAATATGGCATGGGGGTGACTGGCTGAAGAGAGATTTGGTTCAACTTTGCCTATGGTTGGGTGGTACGTGGAAGTCTTAAACCTAGTCAGATTTTCCTATGATTAATAAAAGCTAAGTTCTCTTACTTTTGCACTAATTTTTATGTGGATTTAATGGTTGTCATATCTCTGATATTTATATGGTTTTATGCTGGTTATAAGCATGGTTTAATGACTGGTGCATGTCATGATTATTTCATGTATTTACTTGTAATTGTTAAATGGATGGATGCAAGACATAATTGATGATGTAATAGTTCAATGGAGAAGGAGGTGATTCTTCTGGTTGTATTTCATAATTTGTTTCAGTCAATTATGCTTTGTCTTGTATCCTAGACCTCTAGGTTGCATTGATTCCAAGTGTTTGACAGAATGTCAGTCCTGGTTGGGGATGCTCAGGCCTAGTCCTGAGGGTGATTTTATTTGATCAACATTGTTATCATGTTTTTAATGAATTCTAAAAGTTACAACAAGTTCTAGGCAGAGGCTAGGATTTTGGGCTAGAAAAGTGGCTTAAACCCAGGGTCACTAGCACGAAACTGACAATTCTGGTCCATAGTCGCTGGCAAGCATGCCAGTGAGAGTGACTTTAGGTTGTTGGCTACTCCCTTTCCCATAGCATGAGAGTGACTATGGCCTAAGAGCTGCAAAATAACAGTGGGGCCTAGGGACAGGGTGTCTTAGTGGCTGACGTATCTCCTGAGGGTTCTGTTGATGATGTTGGATGATTGTATGTGATGTTTCATCAATTCCACTTCCTTAAGGTGACATAGGAGGTCGAATCTAATTGTAATAACATCTCTCCTCGTGTTTACCCCAGTTGGCATGGTTACTTTGGGTAGACCTGGGAGGGGGTGTTACAGAAATGAAATATTCTTCTATTAAACTTTGAAAGACAAAATTACCTTACTATGCTTTCAAATTAAATCTAAACTTCTTGACTTGAAAAATAAATCTATTCTATGAAACTTTGAAACAAATTTATTCTATGAAAATTTTAAAATAAACTTAATCTTTGTGACTTGAAAGGAAATATAAACTATCAAATCGTGAAAGTAAAGTTGATCTAAAAGCTGCAAGACTTTGAAATTAAAACTATTCTAGAGTACAATAAATAGAGAGCAATAAAATAATTTTGAAAGGCTTGAAAGATTACTGATGTGTGCACTCTAAACCAATGCCAATCATAATCTATCATGTATAAATCTTAGACTAAGCTTAAAAGAAAATTCATGGTAAAACTTTTTGATATTTTTGGTTTACTATCAAGCACTTGACCTGTAATGAAACAAAAAGAAATGAATGCAATTCTAATTAAAATTTGAAATAAAATAGATCATTTAAATAAACTGAACAACTAAACAAAGAAAATTCTATTATAGTTGCAGAGCGTAAAGAAATTAAATCAAAATGGAAAAATACATCTATACTATCTCACACATCCTCAGGGGGCACTCTTGGTGAGTGCAAGAGGTTAAAAACTCAGGTCACGAGATTTGGATCGCCAATACAATCACATGTATGCTATGAATAAATCTTGTATTACTTGAAGTGTAAAAACATAGTTCACAATAGGAAATGATAATAACAATAGTGTTAAACTTAATTGATTGTCTTTCACTTTCAAACCAAAGTGTTTTTATAATGGATTCAAGATTAATAACTTATGGAATTATTGCCTAGAATCAAGAAATGAAATTGACATCTAAGCTTCTAGAACAAAATAGGACTTTCACTTATCATGATTCGCTACTGAAGGAGAAAATCATGAGAAGGAATTTATTGACGCATCATCAACTTAAATTCAGGTCTTCAGATCTCGCTCGCTTGCTATTTCCACAGTCACTTTATTGTAGGGCCAATCTCTTGATATTCTACGTGAAACATGTATTCCATAGCCACATTGACCACAAGTTTGGCAAATGAGCAACGCTTATCCTGTGAGTTTCTACCTGTGACCAATAGGTGGACATCCATGTAGGTGACATTTTGCAACTGCTCATGTGTCTTGGTTGTTCTCTAACACATGCGAATCTGTATAACTTTGGGTTTGGCTATCGAAATTCAAGTTAGTTGTAGAAAGTGTACATTAATTTAGCTATAGTATAATTTAAACCAATTTCATAAATAAAACACAAATTTTGAGCTATTGATGGATGATTACCTTTTCATTGTAACTTGCATGACCTAGATGGCCTTTAATTCATAAATGGGATGGAATGAAGTGAAAATGTATAACAAAATGGGTGGAAAAAGGAAAAATTGATTTTGAAAAGGAGGACAATTCAAAGGTTTAACAATAAACTTGAGGGAATGTGTTGGGAATCATGATTGCCATTAGAAAAAAACCCGTAGGTGTTAATCAACAATCACATCGCCAGAGATAAGGATCCATGAGAGGTGATTAGTCCATGTCATGAAACACATAGGACATTTGGTTTATCCAATGTCCAATAATCTCCCCCCCAACTGAGTTGGGTGTGTATCGAACTCATGACCTATGCTCAGATACCACTTGTTGGGAATCACGATTGACGTTAGACAAAAACTCGCAGGCGTTAGTCAGTGATTGCATCACTAGAGATAAGGATCCAAGGGAGGCAGTTAGTCCATGTTGTGAAACACACAAGGAGCGTTGGTTCATCCAATGTCCAACAACATGTAGTGGTAAAGAAGGGGTCTCCCTTCTTGGGTTATGCGAGCTAAAGGGGAAAACAGAGCTAGTGATTAAGAATAGTTGAGTGAGATACTTGAGTGTTAGTAGGTTTTGAGATGGGAGCAGAGCCAATGTTTGCCCTTGTGGTGACATAGCTCCAACTAAGGAGTGTTCTGCTATTAAGAGACCTAAGATAATAATGCTTAAGACTAGGAGGAATGTCCTTAGTTTGTAACTACTTTGTGCTTTTCTTAAAGATCTGTGTCTACTCTTGTAAATGATTTCTATTTAAACTATCGTTGTTACTGTAATGTGTATGATGAATCATTTAACTTTGATAATTATGCTTTAATTATTCATAGTAGTGTATCTTGCTAGGCTTGCATTATAGTGCATATGCATGAAATGGTAACAAAATTATAATTATGCATTTAAGAGCCCAATAAATATAAATTTCATAATTAAGGTGTACATAGTAGTAATCATGTGCTTTAGGTGGGTACCTGGGGATATTGTATGGAGAAATGGGTGTGATAACATTCACTTCTCATTATTTATTTCAGGGTGAAGCCTAAGGGGCCTCACCCAAGGCCTCTAAAGTGTTGGGAGCATAAGATTTATTTTGTTACAATAGGGGGGAATTTTTAACCCTATGATGTAAGTTTGACACATAAAACAAGTGTTGGGAAGGTTGATGAACCGCTCTAAATTATGGATGAATCAACCACCTATGAGATGTACACATATTTTGTTAATGTTTGGAAATATTTACCTTGAGTAAAACCCTCTTTTAAGGGTGCACAATAAATAAACAAGTTAGTTCATGAAAATTAAAACTTCCAATTAACACATAAATACATTTTAGAAGGCACCGTTATTGTAGGGTGAACCCAAGGAATTCCACCTAGACCAAATAAAGAATTTGGGAAACTTCCTTAGCTGAGAATTTCTTGCACTAGTTGAAAAAGTTGCAATATATCTAAGACCTATAAGAAATAACTTCATAATAATGGCTTGCTCCAATAAAAGAAAATTAGAAAATCCCTTAGTTAGGATATGAATAGACATGCATGTCTATTCATACGATCATAAAGTATTAATAATAGTCTTAAATGGAATATATAATAAAAATAAATTGGTCAAGCAATGTGTGCATTTTCAAGTTTTCTTAGATAAAAACATATTTATAACTTTGAATATCAATAAGAAATTTGTGAAGAGGAATTTCATTATGTCATGGACCTTCGTTAACAAGACCTTTTGTGAAGCCTTGGGGGATACCATGTTGGTCAACTCCTCATTTTCTAACTACTTGCATGATTTCCAAAATAATATTAATATGAGATAGGGATGTGGCATTTTAAATGCCCCTATATTTTCTCTCACATGGTTTAAAGGCCACAATGCAACCACAAGGCTATCCAAAAATAGTAAATACCATAGAATGGAAAATAAACTTAGCCTTAAATCCTTATATCTTTTGTGTTATCTTATCACATTATAAAACCCCAGTAATAATAATAACAATAAATAAAAATATGAAAAACATAGATTGAAATTGAACAAAAAAGTAGTTATCCAAGAATTTAATTGATTAATCAAGTGTAGTGATATCTTCCCTATTGTTGGGTGTGGAGCTTGATTATCTTCCTGATTGTTCAGAGGTTTTTGTTTCAACCGCATTGGATTCCTGTTCCTATCAGGGTGACAATGCCACCCGTTTAATCATTGTTAGGGGGGTCCAGGGGGGGGGTCAATGATGACTTTTATGAGCTCCCCTCGCAGGGGTTCGGGGTGTTATGATCCTATAATATAGGTAATCAAAGTCTGTATGCCCAATTATTTATTTTGGGAATTTGCTGGTCAAGTTTAGTCTATAAATTCATCAGGTATTATAGTCTAAATTGTCTTTGTACAAAGGTATCAAACTGGTCAAGTCATTGAAACTATGTGTGTCAAAAGAGGTCCATTAGTCTTGATTTGAATTGCAACGTGCCTAAGTGGTCATCATTGAGGTGTCATGAGTGAGGTGTCATGAGTCAGTCGTCAATAACCCTTTCCATTGCTAAATGATGAAATGTCTCTAAGTTATTTTTAATAGTTTTTATTTTAAATGAGATTTAATTTTATAAATATATATAAATTATAATTTTTTATAAATTTTATTTAAAATATAAACTTGATTTAAAAATAAAAAATCAACCGAATCTCTAAACTATATGAATCACATTTATTTTCATGCTAAATACATCAACCAATAATAAATTCACAAGTCAAAATCAAAAGGTCAAATTAAAATTATGACCCCACCCGACACTTCATACATTAAATGCCTCGAGATGTGCTCTCCTAAAGCATTTATTACCTACCCCCCTGAAAACCATTATTTATGTTGATTTAAATATTATGAAAATATGGCAGGAAGGTCATTTGTGCCATTTGATTGATCGAATTTCTCCGGAGCTAGAGCTTGGATTGATATGTTTATGAAATTTTACAGAGAAGAGAAATATTGTTTTTGCTATGGTATAAAGAGGAGAAATGCATGAAACATAAAATTTGGATAAATACTTATCCAAATATTTTACAAGAGTAAAAGGGGAAAGTAAAAGATACTTTATCAACCACGGAAAAAACAAGAATTGGTTTTTAAAATTCATGGGAAGGAAACTAGTCGATGGTTTTAATAAAATATGTTTATGAATCCCATTTATTAATCAAATTATAAATTGAGGGAAACAAGACATGGATTTAAAAAACAATACTTGAATTTCGAAACAAGAGGAATATTTTGAGATTTTATTTATGAAATTCATTTACAGGTTTAAGCAAAATATTTGGAAATATTATTCAAAATATTTTCTTCCCAAATATTTTGCGGCAATGATGAAGTATTTAAAGGATGATGAAGGCAAAGAATATGGGCAAAAAGGGTCAACACATAAGTTTGGTTTAACTCCAAAATACAAATAATTCATTAATCAACTAGGTGGAAAACATAAACAAACATGCAATTATTTTCAGATTTTTGACTCAGAAATAACAGTCAAAGGGACAACTAGTTGATACAGGTGGCATAGTTGATCAAGTTTGAAAGGGCAGCCAACAGATTTTGTGAAAATAACTTCAACCATTCCAGATTCCAAGGTAGAGGATCAACATTAATGAACCAATTTCCAGATTCGAAGGCTAAAGATTTTCTGGCAGTTCCAGATTTCTTGTAATTTTTAGTGATTTTTTTTTTTTTTTAATATTTAGTTTATTGTTCAGATTTTTTCTAGAAATAAATACATAGTCAACAACAACTTTCCTCTAAAGATTCACAAAACAACTGAATTTGTCTAGAATTCCTATTTTCTAGTTCTGTTTCAGAAATATCTATATCTTTGTTAGGTATTATTTCGTAATAAATTCCTTTTTGGAATCCAAAGTTAGTTCAATAGAAAGTCTATAAATATTTTGTAATAAGACTTGGAAAGGGTTGGAACATGTATGAAGAAAAGAGCTCTACCTTGATGTAAGTTGTGGATTGTACTTAAAATAACCAATTTTTCAGAAATACAAAGGTAGTCTTGTTCCATGATTCTTTTGCCAAATAAATGGTGATGTGTCATATTATGTTAAATTTTTCTTTTTCTAAGTTTCCATATGATTTTCCCTTCCTAATTGTTGCAAGAAGATTAAGAGTTGAAATTACTTAAGTTTACTCTGCCCTAGCTTGTTATAAACAATCTTATTGTTTTCCTCATGAGATTAAATATAAAATTCATTTCAATATGCTTTATATTTATTGATATTCTAATTTTTCATCTCATCCACACCATAACTATCTTAAGATCCAAGAGTTTTCCTACCCTGCCCTGTAGCTACTCTGTCAATTTGTAATTGATTACCCAAAAGTTGATGACTCCATGCCCAATGGACTTTTCCATCATCTTTCAACCAAACTTTTGAAAAACCCACCTGTGATGCAGGAAAGTGTTCCCTTTGCGGACAGAGGCAACCCCTCTAGCCTTAGAGTGGGTCTAGTCACAATAAAGACAGATCAACAATTGATTTCCTTAAACAGTCATTGTTGGAGGCCTACCTCAACCGGTGGTCGATGAAGTTCCGTTGCGCTGCTCCAGCTTCCCTTTCCTTCTCCTCAATGAATGATCTGAAACAATGCAAATAAAATACAACAAAGCAGGTAACTGGAAAACGACAATGATCTATTTACTCACAAAGTCAAGAAGTCATGAGCTATCAAGTAAATTACATACAAGACATAGGAAAACATCATTTATTGTATTAATAATGAAATGAGAGCAAGCTTACAACCGAGTCTTGACATTACAAGCCTTCTTAGAGGATCCAACCAGTATGTTTCTCAAGCATTCACTTTTCAAGGATGAATCTCCCAACATACAATGTCTCACTCTCACTCATAAACTTTAACACAAAGTTAAGGGCACTCCACAACCTTCCACAAGCTATTAACAATCTCACACTTGTCATACCCACACCAGCTATCTATCAAACTCAAAAGCACTAACATCACTGCTCAACCAAGGGGATTGCTAACTAGATGATCATATCAAAGGTGTGTGCTTTAATAGGAGAAGGAGTCTCCATGAAAGGTGGAAGAGAGAGTTCATCCTCAAGGAAGGTAGCACAAATGACGGAACTGCCATACCAGAGGAGGAAAGGCGACACAAACTATGCCGATAACCATGTCTTGAGACATCCAAAAGGTTGACTGTTGAAACGAATTCGCCCAATCTGTATCGTTGCGGGACATAAACTGATTACACGCGACTACATCACAGGAGGCAATGCACACAGACTCGTCGTCGCAAGACACAACTAATAATCTCGCGTCGGGTCTAGAAATTCTACCGTCGCGGGAAACAGATGTACACCTGCGACAGAGTCGCGATGAAACCATTATGGACATGAGAACGTCGCATATATTAAGGGGTTACTAGCGATGAGGCAGAAACTTAAGGGATAAGGGTCATTTGTAGCAACAGAGAGCATTTGCTTAATCTTCTTGTATCAGTGGGAAGATATGAACATGTTAATTTGACACATGACACAGTAGAAGGAATGAAATGAAGACAGTGACGAATTACTGTGTAACACCACCTCAAATTCTAATAGCTAGCTTAAGATCTTAAAAACAAAAATCTAAATCATACAGAGAGCGCTCTTTGAAGCTGGAAGGACTAGATCCCAACTTTAAAAGTGGGTTGTGGTTACCTTTATAGTTTTCTTCCTCAACCTAGGAAAATTACGAAGTGCTAACATTCTGGCGACCATACTAGGGAACAAATTAAAAACAAAATATTTCCTTGGTAAATATTGATTTCAGAGCTCCAAATATTTCTAGTTGTTGACAGTGAAGTAGAAGCTATTTAGGCTAATTTTCCACCCATAATTTGTATATACACCTAGCTGTAAATAATCTATTTGAAGATCTGGCTCTCAGGAAAATCTAGACCAGATCTCACCCAGATCCTAACCCACCTAAAATTGTAAATAATCCTGAGAAGATGATTAGGAAGAAGAGTTTTACAGAAAGCCAAGAAAGCAATAATCCTTTTCCAAGAGCTACTTCACTTCCAGGAAGTTTTATAATAGTTGAGAATATTGGATTTGATTTACCTTTTGAGCATAATCTTTTCATAAACAAATTAGAAAGATTTTCCCCTGAGATAGTCTTTGATGAAACTATTTTGAAACCTTATATTTGAACACATCAGGCTATCATTTTAGATTTTAATAAAAATGTTATACAATAATTTGAAAAACTTGAATATATAGTGACTAAATTGAATCAGGCCGCTCATAAACCATTTACAGGTCAATAGACTACCTTTTCTTCTTCTGTCTTATCATCGATTCCTCCTATGGTTTCACTTTTTTCCATTGTTCCCATTTTATCTCTCATCCAAACTCATTTTATACCAACTCAACAAGTCATAATTCCACCTCCTTTACCACCCCTAACGTCAACCAAAACTGTTGTTTCATCCTCCTACCATATTCCTATCATGGTAGCTCGTTATGCTCCTTTGGTTTTACAAGCACCACTAAATTCCATGTGCCAAAATTATGCACAACATATACCCCAATTTGATGGAATTGAGCCTATCACAACAAAACAACAAATAGACGAGATGAATGACTTCTCAGAATTAGAAGAAGTTGATGACGATGATGTGAAGATGAGGTTCTTTGCACAAAGTTTGGCAGGAGAAGTTAGAAAATGGTTAAGGGCATTGCCATCAGGTAGTATTGCAGATGTAGAACAATTCCACCAAAGTTTCCTTTCAAGATGTAAAGTAAAAAAGAATCCTCTTCACATCCTTGCAGAACATGAAAGCTTAAGAAGAGCTCCAGGTGAAACAATTCATGATTGTTGCATTAGGTTTAATAATATTTACAACTCTATTCCAACAAAAATACAACCTCCACTAAGACTAGTTTTAATTCGATTTCTAGATGGATTTGATGTAGATATGGCTTATCAATTAAGAGAGAGAAATACAACTACCTTAGAAGAAATGCAACGAAATGTTGTTAGTGTAGAAGAAAATTTGTTAGCAAAAGGGGCAAAGTAAAAAGCTAAAATGAGGGTGACTATTAAAAAAGAACCTTCTTCTTCTTCTTGAGATGCAAAACTGGACACCTTAGTTAAAAATATGGAAAGGATGATGGAAATAATGAGTTTGACTAATAGAGCTCCACCAAGAGAACCACAAGGCGGTTCATAGGTTAGAAATCCTAACTTTAGAAGGAACCAACCCCAAATTAAATAAAGATAGAAAAGAGCCCCAACAGATCCACAATAAGTTAGACCTCATTTTCAGGAGAATGATGCATATGAAGAAAATGAAATAGCCAATGAGCCTGAAGAGAATCAGATTAATATTTTTGGGGAAGGAGTAATATACATTATTTTCTTGACTAAGGAGGAACACGATTTCTTCTTGTTACGCAACCTGAAGTCATCCCCACAGAATCAGATGACTATAAAAAAGGATATCAAAATGCTATTATGGAAGTACACAAATAATATAATCTGAGAAGTAAAAACGCTGCAGCAAAACCTCCCAACAAAATTCATGTTGATAGACCTTATGGAAGTACACAAACAATATAATTTGAGAAGTAAAAAGGCTGCAACAAAACCTCCTAAGAAAATTCATGTTGATAGACCTTCTACAATCCAAACGAAGGATGACACCCTAAAAGAGGTTCCTCAAAAACAGGATGTAAGTATTAAAGAAATAGAAAAGCCTCAAGCTTCTTTCAGTATTGAAAATGAATTATCCAAGGTTAAAATTTTTGTTCCTCTGACTGAATTTCTTAAAAGGAATGTGTATAGAACTCAAGTCATAAAATCATTAAAGATAGAGGAGGGAACATATACAATTAACTTAACTGATGACCAACCTAAATTATTATTTGGACCTGAAGTTAAAGGGAAGTCACAAGATGGTAATGTGCCACCATTCTATGTTAGTCTTAACATACATGACTTCATTTTGCACAATGCCATGATGGATTCTAGTGCTTCACATAATCTCATTCCTAGAATCATTATGGAAAAGTTGGGATTAGATATAACATAACCATATAAAGACCTTCACTCTTTGATTCTAGCAAAGTAAGATGTTTAGTTTTAATCAAGGACTTATGTGTAACTCTGGCCCAAATTCTAGCAAAGAGTGTGGTCATGGATATTGTTGTGGCTAATATACCTACTAAATATGAAATACTCTTGTCAAGATATTAGGGGAAAATTTACAGGGTATCTTGCAAATGGACATGACATATGCAACTATTCCTGTCTTTGGTCAACAAAGGAGATTGTACAGGGAAACATTGATGAAATATATTTAAAGCAACTAGGACAAACCCAATAATTACCCACTTTATTCTGTGCATTCAGAAATGGATTTTTTTTCATTCTATATAATGATATATGTTTAGAAAAAGAAGTGCCAAAAATGGAAAGTAAATCAAGAAAAATAGAGGATATAAAATTTAAGATTGAAACAAAAGATGAAAAGGATGAACCCCTTTGGAATATGGATTTTGATGGGGCAGTCAGTAAGGAAGGAGTAGGGTCTGGTGTATGGGTCTTAAACTCAAAATCAGACATATCAAAGGCATATTCCTACAAGCCTAATTTCCAATTCACCAACAATATAACTAATTATGAGGCACTTATTTTAGGATTGTAGGTTTTAAAGAGGTCCGGAGCTAAAAGGATTTCAATACATGGTGGTTCAGAACTCATCATAAATCAGATTAAAGGTGAGTATTCAACTAAACATCCTAGGTTAAGGGCCTACATAAATGTTGTCTTTGATTTTTTGGAGTGTTTTTCAGAGTATTAGTTGTCTTTGATCCCTAGAAGTCAAAATATCTTAGCTGATGCATTGACTACCTCAGCGAGTACATGTAAGATTTCTTTCTACCCAAACAAAAAATATGAGATTGAAGTGAAATATAGATCTACTACCCTTGATAACATAATATATTGTCAAGTGTTTGGCATTGACAAACAATTATAAAAAATTTTGCAGTTAAAGGGAGAATTTGAGAATTCATTTATTGATACAAAAAACAATGGAGATAAGGATAAAAATGAAATTGTGTTCAATCAGATCAGTGAGGACCTAGATGAACTTGAAATATTACAGTTAAAAGATAGTGTAATACTAAGGGATTTAGTACCACTTGAAAAACAATTTGATTTTAATGATGTGGCTCAAAAGCCCAAGATCCAACCTGTGGGAGCTGAAGTTGAAACTGTAATATAGGAATTGAAGATGATCCAAAGATTGTAAAATTTCCAAGTCTTTACCTCCTGAAGAAAAACATAAATACATTAAACTACTAAAATAACATTGATGTTTTTGCATGGAGATACAAAGATTTAAAGGCCTATGATACCAACATTATTCAACATACTATTCCCATTAGAGAGGACCAGAAACCTTTCAAATAGAAACCGAGAAGGGTGAATCATGTTCTCTTACCTTTAATTGAAAAAGAGGTAAGGAAACTTTTTGATGCTAAAATTATTGTACCTTTGAGGTTTTCTAAATGACTATCAAATTTGGTACTAGTAAGGAAAACGACTGGAGAAATAAGATTATGTGTGGATTTTTGAAACCTAAATAAAGTTTCTCTCAAAGATAATTATCCTTTACCCAAGATGGATCATGTTTTATAGAGGGTAGTTGGTTCTAGCATAATTTCATTGCTTGATGGTTTTTTAGGTTATAAACAAATTTTAGTGCATTCAGATGATCAAGACAAAACCGCCTTCACAACACCATGGGGAACTTTAATGTATGTGAAAATTCCCTTTGGGCTTATGAATGTAGGAGAAACTTTCTAGAGAGCAATGGATATTGATTTTGCATATGAGAAGGATGGATTTATTGTGATATATTGGATGACATCATTGTGTTCTCCAAAACTGACGAAGACAATTTATTTCATTTAAAAATAGTTTTTGAGAAAGGTAGGAAATTTGGTATTTCCTTGAACCCCAAGGAATCTCTATTTGGTTTAGAAGAAGGTAAAATACTAGGTCATATATTTTCAAAATATGGTATCCAAATTCACCCAAGTAGAATTGAAGCTAGTATGAAAATTGATCCACCAAGAAACAAAAAAGAAGTGCCATCTTTCATTGGAAGAATAAATTTCCTGAGAAGGTTTATTCCAAATTTAGTTGAAATCTTAAGAGATATCACCAGCATGTCAAAAAAGGACAGTGAAATAAAATGGAATGCTGAAGCTAAAATATCTTTCATTCAGGTAAAGACAACCTTGACTCGTGCTCCTGTTTTGATTAGTCCTTATTAGACTAAATATTTCATGATTTTTTTCCTTTGCTTCTGAACATACTATTACAATAGTACTATTACAGAAAAACAATGAGGGAAATGAGAAACCTATATAAATTTTCACTAGATCATTAAGAGATGCTTCTTTGAAATATAATATCATTAAAAATCAACCTTTTAATTTAGTAAAGGCCTTGAAAGATTTCAGAGTGTATATATTACATTCTCACATAATTGCTTCTGTTCCAAGTGCAGTAGTAAAGGACATCCTTACTCAAACTAATTCAGATGGAAAAGAGGTAAATGGATAGCAGTAATTTTGGTGTATGACATTGAAATAAAGCCCACAAAAATTAGATATCATTTTTTGGGATTCAACTACGTTAAGTAAGTCATTCATCTATGACCATTTTCATGAGAGGTAGTCATAACTAACTAATTTCTCATGATTTTTGAATTGTCCACTTGGCACTCATTGCATCGAGTGATGCTCACAAGGTGAAGAAGTGGGATTGAAACTAGTGAAATGAATCACATAGCGTCAATCATCTCATGAAAATGGTCATAGATGAATGACTTACTTAACGCAGTGCAATCCAAAAAAATGATATCTAATATGATGCACTGCAGAAAGCCCACAAAACTTATCAAAGGTCAAGGATTAGCCAAATTGATGGCTGAATCAAATTTTCATGTATTAGACATTAATTTTGTAGCTGCTCTTGATGGACAGGAGGAGCTGGCGACTCCACAAGTATCAATTTTTTTTATTACTTCTCCTTGGTATACAAATATTGTTTATGTTTTGCAGAATTTACAAGCTCCACCTGGTTTGTCAAAAACCAAGGCAATATTTCTTAAACTAAAAGCTGTAAAGTTCTGAATTTTAGATCAAATGTTTTATTGGAAGGATGTTGGGGGAATTTTACTAAATTGTTTGTTGAAAGATGAAGCAGATAATATCATGGAAGAGTTTCATCAAGGAGACTATGGTGGACATATTTACGGGAAAACCACAGAAAACAAAATCCTAAGCGTTGGTTTTTACTGGCCTACTTTGTTTACTGATATTCATAAAAAGGCTTCAACTTGTCATCAGTGTCAAATTTTTGAAGGCAAGAGAAAACTCTTATCTTTACCTTTGAAGCCTATTTCAGTGGAGGTACCTTTCCAACAATGGGGTTTAGATTTTATAGGTGAAATTCATCCAAGTTATTCAGCTCAACACAAGTGGATTCTGACTACTATAGACTACTTCACCAAATGGATAGAAGCAGTTCCAACTAGGCAGACTACAAATTCTGTAATCATGCAATTCATGGAAGGTAATATTCTCTCCAGGTTTGGTTGTCCTCACAAAATCATCACAAAATAATGTTGCTGCTTTCAAATCTAAAAAGATGGTTGATTTATGCAACAAATATCATACAATATTAGGACATTCTACTGCATATTATCCTCAGGGAAATGGGTTAACAAAATCTTCTCATAAGAGCCTAGTCAACATCATAAAGAAGCTACTACAGGGAAACAAGAAATCATGGCACAAGAAATTGATTAATGCTCTATGGGTTGATAGGATAAGCACAAATAAGTAAATTGGAATGCCACCTTTCTAGTTGGTTTATGGAATAGGTGCATCTTTTCCTACTTTCCTAGGAATTCTAGTACTAAAATTGTTGCAAGAAGTGGAAGAAAAACCTAATGATACACAAAGAATGATCAACCAAATGATACATTTATAGCAGACCAGGGAAGAAGTCTACAACAATGCATATATAATTCAGGATAAGATCAAAAGAATTCATTATATGAGAGTCAAAGCAGATGATTTCCATCTCAATGACCTTGTGTTAAAATGGTGATGTGTTCTCTTATGTTAAATTGTTCCTATTTCTCAGTTTCCATATGAATTTCCCTTCATGATTGTTACAAGAAGATTAAGAGTTGAATATACTTAAGTTTACCCTTCCTTGGATTGTTATAAACAATCTTAATGTTTTCCTCATGAGATTAAATATAAAATTCATTTCAATATGCTTTATATTTAATTGATCTTCTACTTTTTCATCTCATCCACACCATAAATATATTGAGATCCAAGAGTTTGCCTACCCTGCACTATTACAGCTAATTTGTCAATTTGTAATTGATTACCCAAAAGTTTATGACTCCATGCCCAACAGACTTTTCCAACCAAAATTTTGAAAAACCCATCTCAAATTCTAATAACTAGCCTAAGATCTTAAGAATAGAAATCTAGATCATACAGAGAGAGCCCTCTCCAAAGAAGGAAGGGCTAGATCCCAAATTTAAAAGTGGTTTGTTGTTACCTTTTTAGTTTTCTTCCTCAATCTAGGAAAATTACGGAATGCTAACAGGGGGCAATGCCCCTGAAGCTAAAAATAGATGAAAAATTGCCTTTGTAAAATATTGTAATTTTGCATTCACTTTGGGTTGTTCATTAGGCGAATGATTTGACGGTAGAAGTTATGTTAATTTAGGGTCTTTTTCCCTAGAAGGCACCCCTTTGGTTTATATGAGGGAATTTTATTAAGGTTGTGGATTATTATTCTAAGCGAGAGAGAGAGAGGAGACTGTGTGAGAATGAAGAGGAAATTACATCAGATATTTTGTAGGCTATATCACTTCCTTTTGCTGGTTAATATGAAAGGAAGGATTGTCTGTTTCTCTCTGGACCTAGCCCAAATTGGGTGAACCATGTATATTTGTGTCTCTCTTGTTTTATGTGTTTATGTATTTGTGTTTCCACAATATTTTGTGTATTTATTGCTCCGACAATTAATTTATAACACCTATAAGGGTTCAATTCCCCCAATCATAATGACATTTTTACCCTCCTCATTAAAAAAATAACAAGTAAACAAGCCAGGTGTGGTGATTTCTATAAATACTAATCCTTAAATAATATTGATGTTTCACTAATTGATGATGTATTTGTTGGACATTGGATAAACCAATGCTCGTTTGTTTCACGACATGGACTAACTGCCTCTCATGGATCCTTATCTCTAGAGATGTGATCATTGACCAACACCTGTAGGTTTTGGTCTAACAACAATTGTGATTCCCAACAAGTGGTATTAGAGTGTAAGTCACAGGTTCAATACACACTTGACTTGTGCTTGGGGAAAGATTGTTAGACATTAGATGAACCATTGTTTGTTGTGTGTTTCGCAACATGGACTAACCACCTCTCATGAATCCTTATATTTGATGATGCAATTATTGAATGACACATGTGGGAATCATGATTCCCAACAATATTAGACAATACTAAAGTTAAACACAAAATATTTACTTAAAACAAAAAAAAACTAAAGTATTAATTTTTCATAAATAAATTATTGAAGAAAATGGAGGATATTGTCATATACCTTATGAGAAGAGAGAGAAACAAAGAAAAAAATAATTTCCCACCACATTTTAGTAGATACCTTATTGAGAGGAAATGGGGGATAATTTCATATATCCTTACGAGAAGATAGAGAGGAAAAGTAAAAGAGAGTTTTCCCTGGAGAAGAAGAGAGGGGCTTCTTAATGTTATAAATAATTCAAATATGCAAACTGTATATATCCATTTTAAATTCACTTTGTATATCATTTAAACATCAAATCAAAATAATGAAATATCATTTTATTTATTCCCATTTTTCTCACTTCCAATTCCTTCGAGTGCAAGCATTCATAACATAGTTTGTTAAAAAGTTTTCACCTTTGCAAAAATCAATATATTAGACCTTGCATTTTCAGAGAACATCTATGTGGCCCCGTAGCAAAAAAAGAGTCAATTTTATCCCAGAAATTACTTGTGGGATATTTAATGCTACAACCATGAGAAAACATCTGCCAGAGGAAATACTCCAACATTGTAGAACATTAGTTAGCGAATTCAAAATGAAAATGAAGAGCTCAAAAAAATGCTCCAGGAAATATAAGAGTTTTAAAAGAAAATAGATAATTAATCTCAACTCCATATTAGAGGCACTGAAAACTTGAAGAAAGGTGGAGCTTAGTTCATGAGTCCAAGATCCAAAATGTGTACATTTTGGTGTAAAAGATGTAGAAACCATGAAAATATATCTGTTGAAATTGGTTTCCAAGGAAAAAGTGATAGTCCAGATTCAAAAATAACTAGAATATGTGAAGATTAGTTTTTGTTTCTTCATGAGATGGAGATATTGTGACCAAAGAAATCACGATGAGCACTTGTTCATGTTTCTCATTTACATTCCAATCCTGGATCATGAAGCAATTATTTTGGTATTCTTGGGAGGCATATCAAAGGATCAGGATTCATATTATGGAAGAATATAGTCTTCGTTGGTTGTGGATTTAGTAATAATGAACATGGACCAAGAGAACTGAGTGAGTATTTTAGACCACCTCCTTAAGGGTTAGGATATTTAGGTGGTTTTGTGACAGCGAGGGAATGTTGTTATGTGTAGGACGCCCAAGTATTTCAAGAAAAAGGAAGGTTTCTAGAACCATTCATCATGACAACAAGACAAGAGAAGAAAAACCAAAAGTAGGCTTCCATTGTGGCTTCCACAATCCAAACATTTCCAAGAGAAGTAGAAATTATTATAGTTATTGTAGGATGAAAAGAGAGTGAGGTGGAAAGGATGGAAACTCCATCTAGAACTTCACCCTAAGAATCGATTGGGAAAAGTAAGGAAGTGTAGTAGCTAATATTTGGAAGGGAAAAATGTTGTAATCTATCTGTTAGAATTTTTGGAGGGTTTTCTGGCACCTTTTCTGATTAAAATTGCTTAGAATGACACAGGAATTTGATGGAATCACAAGTTTGAGTTGTGAAATCTCCATAATTCGATTTCCCTGGGGATTTCCCAGCATGCTAAATTCATATATGTAGCCAAAACCCAGTTTAAACAACAACGATGAAAATTTTACCAAAAAATTTCACCGAATTCTGGTCAAAAACTCTAAAAAGTCTAATAATTAGACAAAGACAAGAAGATTTGGAAATGACTAGAGGATGAAAAGGACATCCTTAAATGAAAAAACCTATGTGAAGGAAAAAAGAAACAATGGTAGCCTCCACATCATGGAAAGGTAATCATTCTAATAGATTTGTTTTGAGTTGTTGCAAGCTAGAGTTGTTGCAAAAAGTCCCTCGGTAGGTTCGAAATTCACATTCAAATTGAATTGCATATATGAACGAAATATGGGAATTTATGAATTTATATGATGATTGGATAATGGATTACTATTGCATAGTTATTAAAAAGATGGAAACTAATGGTTTTTCTAGTTTTTTGATTGAATTTTCCAGGAATATCTCATAAACCATAATCTTATTATGGTGTTAGAGGTAAAAGTTTAGTAAGCGTCAAATTTTATTCCTAAAGGTTTTTAAGATCAATAGGATGAAAAATAGCATGGAAAACTAAGATATGGAAAGCATGAGTATACCTCAAGGAGGAAGAATCACGTTGAACCACTTGGAGCAACAATAAACTATTGGTCATAGAGAGACCCAAAAAATTTGGGAATAAAAATAAACCCCAATACTTGTTGTAACAAGTTGAAGGTTGAACATTATTTATTCCCAAGTTATGCACCTTCATTCTTTCATATAATGGGGGTTAAGGGCAACCAAGAGAAGGGAATTGAAAAGGTGTGCCAGTGCCTTCTCCTAATTCAGAAGGAAGGGGATAAGGATATCAGAGGAAGAGATCCGGCTATCCACCACAGGATGGAGGATGATGGCATTATGCAACAATATGCTTCAATTCCATAGAGAAGTAAGAGAACATATTGTTGACTTTTCACTACAATCAATACACATATTTTATTTCTCAACTATGGTAATTACTTGTGAATATATATAATATTTATTTTATCTTTATCTAGCAATCACACTTTAGAAATTCAACCAATAACCATGAAAGGAAAGTAAAGATCGCAATGTTGAAAACTTAGGTTGTCTAAAAAATTTACCTCCTTAAAATTTTGGCCTCTTTCTTAGATTGTGTCAAGTGCATGTGTGAGAGAAAGAGATATGTGAGTGATAAGTGAGTATGTAAAATGAAAAAGTTCAAGTACATTTTATACCCAAGATACCCAAGAAACTTTTCTCTTAAATTAAATCATGTCTGTTTCTAAATTAAATTCTATTAAGCCTAGACATTTACATTTTTACTCATATTTGTTAAAGTGTTGAAGATCATGTAAATAATTGTGGGAAGTAATAATTGTGGGAAGTAACTGATGGTAAATTTGTTATTTACGCGAGTATGAGATATTTTCAAGGATCTCAATTTTAGGCGTTTTTGTTGATTTCCCTTCTTTTAATATTCTTTCTTCTAATTTAAAATTTATTTATTTTTCGTACTTTTACATAATATTATAAATACATCAAGGATTATGAAGACCGATGATAGCTATATTCTTCAATACATATCAATATGAAAAGAGAGAGTCTTATATGTTTTCAACCATATATAGTGAATGACAGAGAATGCGTACATGAATTGAAGGATTCAGATGAAAACCATAGGAATTACTGAATTTTGTTATCCATCCTATATCCATGTGATTTAATATTATGTCAAGAGGAGCATTCTACATCCTAGTATGAGGGCGATGCATGATTCCGTCCATGTTCAACGTATCCCTCTCAAAATAAACATAAAATATTCTCTAAGTAGAAAAAAAATGTAGTCTATAATAATAAAAAATAAGTATGCATGATCCAGGTGGATATTGGTGGTCACTTGCCTATTCTACTTGGACGCCCACCATTGTTTCTTTTAGTTTTCCAGTTTCCGAAATTGTAGCACAATTTACTATTTTTGGTAGTTTTTCGGGTCCTAAATTTTTGGAGCCATTTTGAGGCCCAAAACAATGTTGTAGTCCTAGAATAGATCTTTCTAATGAGGTATCGTGTGCATCAAATGAAGATCATATGCCAAAGTTACGACCCTGGGAAATTGATGTACCAATTTACCCCAATAGGGCCCATAGTTTGGCGTTTTGTCTCCTAGGGTTAGGGTTTGGGATGTTTTGGGGTTTTCCATTGTTTCTCAATAATAAATAGACCTTCAAGCCTCGTTGTGATAGAGTTCAGAGGCATGTAGCCTTCACATGTCTTCTTAGAGATAAGCTACCATCACCCGAGCTAGTTTATTTCCATTCTGTATGTAAGAATATTTCAGTTCTCTGATATTAGTGAAATGAAGTTTTATTTTTACTGCATCTCTATGTTTATGGTTATGTATGTAGTTTGTTGCATTATTTTTTAAATCCGGATCAATGGTATTAGAGCAATTTTCTCTTTCTTGATCCCTCTTTGCATGTCCCCAACGAGGTCGAGGTATAAGGAGTTAGGGCTCGATCTGGTTGAACCTTTGCAAGATCAACCTCGCAAACCCCGATGACCGTCCATGGGGGAAGAAAAGAAAGAAGAGGGATGATGAAATCAAGAATCAAATTCAGGAGTTGCTACTGAAAGGTCACATCCAATCGAGTTCATCACCCTGTGGGAGCCTGATCGTGTCGGTACAGAAGAAGGATGGGACTTGGAGACTCTGTATTGACTATGAGGAGCTAAACAAGATCAATGTCCAGAATAGGTACCTGATCCCATAGATTGATGACCTTATGGACCATCTAAAGGGGGAAAATTATTTCAGTAAGATCAACTTGAAGTCCAGAGATCACCAGTTACCAATCGAACCCTTTGATGTGTGGAAGAATGCCTTCAAAGCCAAGGAGGGCCTTTTTGAATGGCTGGTTATGCCTTTCGAGTTGACGAATTCTCCTACAACCTTCATGAGGCTGATGGATAAAATCTTGCGGCCATTGACCAACTCATTTGTAGTGGTATACTTGGATGACATCCTGATCTTCAGCCAGAGTTGGGAAGATCACCTCCACCACAACCGACAGGTTCTCCAAACACTACGACAACACAAGATGTGTGCCAATTTGGGGAAATGCACTTTTGGTATGACCCAGGTTCAATATATGGGATACATTATTGATGAACGGGGGCTGCATGTGGATCCAGCCAAGATCTAAGACATTCAGGAATGGCCAACCCCAACCACTCTAACAGAGTTCCACAACTTTCTGGGTCTTGCCAATTTCTACCGTAGGTTCATGTTGGGGTTCTCTCATATCACTTGGCCCTTGAGTCAAGTCACCAAGGGAGGAGAAAAATAAAAATTCTTTTGGTCTGAATCCCAACAAAAGGCATTCGCAGAGTTGAAACATCGCCTCTGCTCTGCACCAATGCTCACATTACCAGACTTGATACAACCATTTGAGATCGAGATAGATGCCCCTGACTATGCTATTGGGGCAATCCTTACTCAACAGGGGCATCTAGTGGCATACCACAGTGAGACACTTTAAGACATAGTTTGGAAGTATCCCACTTATGACAAAGAGATGCATTCCATTATGCAGGCCTGTTGATAATGGAAGCATTACATTTTGGGGAAGGAAACGATCATCCACACAGACCACCGACCAATACAGTTCATACAGACACAAGGGAAGTTGCAGAATGATTTCCATCAGAAGTGGTCCACATACCTACAATAGTTCCATTTGAATATCAAGTAGAAGAAGGGCAACACCAATAATGTTGCAGACTATCTCAGCCGACCACTGATCATGGTGTTAACCACCGTGCTCAACTCCTATGGGAATGAGAATTCTGATTGGCCTCTTTTCTACAAAAGCGATCTAGAATTTAACCACATATACCAGATGCTCTTGGAGGGTTAGCATGTTGCATATTTTCACCTCTAGGATGCATTGTTATGCCACCCGAGACACCTTTGTGTTCCTTCAAGTGATCATGCCAAGATGATTTGGGAAGCACACTACAGTCGGGTCGTTGGGCATTTCGGGGTTAAGAAAACAATGGATGTACTGCAAAAGTATTTATATTTTCCGAATCTTCAACAAGATGTTGGGAAGTACATCAGATCTTGCACTACCTATGCCATTGACAAATCAACCATCAAGAAGCAAGGCTTCTATACTCTGCTTAATACCCCTAATCGACCTTGGGAAACCATGTCCATGGATTACAAGTCGAGCCTTCCTTCTACTAAGCATGGCAATGACTGTGTTTTTGTGGTCGTCGATAGATTCTTGAAGATGGCCATTATGGCGACCCGAAAGAAGAATATCACAGTAGAAGCCACTGCTAAACTCTTCTTTGAACAAGTGTGGGTACACTTTGGGATCTCACAGTCTATCATCTCATATCAGGACAATAGATTCTTTAGTACATTTTGGTCCAGTCTTTGGTCGATACTAGACACCAAGCTCACTAAGTCCACAACTTTCCATCACCAAATTGATGGACAAACAGAGGTCGTCAATAGGATGATCATACAAATTTTGCGCATGTACAACTCAAAGCATCCACAGACATGGGATGAGAGACTCCTTGTTACATAGTATTTTGTCATGCCTCCCGCACTTCCCTGTGTCATACCCCGGAGTGCCCGAAACTTGGAAATTATGTAGTGTACCCATCTTGATATGCAGTCTAGATCCTCCCTGAAGACTTAATGAAAAAATGCCTTGAGCCTTCCCTGAAGAAGTAAGCTCAAAACCCTAATTTCAGGGTTAGCGTGACTATGACACTATCAACTCGCGTTGATGGAGAGTTGCACTATACTAGCCTTACACTGCTAGCGTGATTTTTACTTGGATACTTGCATTGATACCTAAAATGCATGTTTTCCCTAAGAGGACAAGAAGCTTCATGATCTAGAGGCTTCCAGAACGATGAGCTGGAGGTTGTTCATTGTGGATGTGGTTGAATTATCCTAATATTTCGCTTTGATCTTATCCCTATGAGCTACCTCCTTGAGATGAGGGCCTTCCCCTATCTTTAGAGAGATCCTAACTCCCTCTCCCTGCCTATATATTCATCCTCTCCCATTCCAAAATGGTTGGTCGCTTATTATTTGCACCCTTATGCTGAGATAGTGCCCACATGCTACTCATTTCTCTTAGAGAAGGATTGCTTAGAAATCTTGAGCTTGGACTTGGACAATCACTCAAGGAGGGCTTATTAACATCAAGGCTTTGGTTGTGTGCTTCCTCTTTTATTCATTAATATATACAATTGAAGGTTCACTTTCGATAAATGATTATATTAATGCTTCATTTATCTTAATACTCCTTGATTTGTTAAGTGGATTACATTTGATTATGTTTATTGCACTTGTATGCTTTGCTGTGTCTTTAGCCTCTTTTGCATGTATTCAAATGCTGTGAGTAGTAAGCCTGAGCTTGAGGAGCAATCAATCAAGATCTTCAACAAAGGAGTGTGTTATAGCACTAGAACGAGATAGATCTCCTCGCTCTTCTCTCATTTCGATTGTAATTTAGGAAAGTGTCTTGTAGATTGTCACGTTGGTTGCTAGTCCCACTCATTGGGCTAGAGGGATCGTCCTTGTCTGTAGAGAGGATTTACCTAGACAACAAAATGGCAACTCCACTAGGGAAGCTATAACCTTTCCATTCATTTCTTCGATCAGATTCTCTAATGAGTTTGACCAACTGTCGATTTCTTGGCTTGTGTGCATCACTGTAGATATATGTAGTCATTGGTTTTTGCTTGAGAGTGTTGAGCCTGCTCTGATTTTGAAGATTTTTTTTTTAATTTTTTCCTTATTTTTCTCGCCCAGCGTGCTTTGGTAGAAGTGCTGCCAGTGTTGATTTTCAATTTACAGTCGCGTTGCTATGCATTTCATCACCCCTTTTCCATTAACAGGTGCGCTAATCTCAGAGGATAAAAGAAAATTAGGGCTTCTTCTGGTTTTAAGTGCTTTTCAACTTCTGTGAGTGATTTTCTAGTGTAATTACAATGTGTTCGTCTTGATTATTATCCTTGTGGGATTGAAATTGTCTCTTGGCTTTGTTGATGTGTGTTTGAAGCTTGATTGCCTTCTAAGGTTTCTAGGTCACCCTTCACTCATCGCTTGGCTTGTCTCTGTGAGATTGATTACTTCCATTTGGGAGTTTTGTTTCAGTCAGGACACTATTTTCAAGTTGCTTTCGGTTCATGTTTGTGAGGTTATTTTCATCAGTGTTGGATAATTTTGGTGCTTTGACAACTTCTTCTACTCTATTGTCAAATGTAGATTACAATTGTTTACTTTGGTGAAACTAAAAGTGACTCCTAGTTTTGATTTCATTGTTTCGAAAATAAAAGTGAAAGGACTTCTCCATTTAAGTATTTTTGAAACCATTTGCATTTGAAACCAAAAGTGAATGAAATTTTCATTTTAGTTGTTTTAGACTGCATTTTTCCTTTGCTCATTGCATTAGTTTGCATTTTTGAATCAAAGTGAAAGGAAAAGAAAAAAAAGATTAGTGAATCTTAATGAAAGAAAAGTGATTTTCATTTCTCATAGGATTGCATTTGTTAGTGAAAGTGAAAGAGTAGATTTCATTTTTACATTTTGCATTGGAAAGTTAAAGAATTATGTTTTGATGGATTTTTCTTGATTGATGCATTTTCTTGGTTGTCTCTCTTCCCTCGTTGATTTGGCCTTCATCGAATGAAAATATTACATTTTTCTCATTTAGTTTCATTATAGGAATTCAGATGATATCGTTGAGCCATAAAACTGAAACCTAATTCAAGATAAACTTAAAATTTACCTCAATCAACCTAAGGAGAATTCGTAACCTAATGCAAATATCTAGAGGTCTAGGCTAGAGACGTGTTCCGACATATTTAAACATATCAGCTGTTGTTAATTGCATGCATCATATCACGGGGGTGAAATCTCGTCCCATTACTGAAGTATGTTGAAGGTTCTCTAGTACTTTTGGGGTATATAGGAGGAAATTCAATATGTAAAGTATATAGGAATGATCTGATTGAATGGTTATGCATTAGAAAATGCTAACACAGACTTCTACTCCCCGTACCGTCAAGTTTATATTGGGGGACCCCAATAGGTTGTTATCCTTTAGCCATAGGTAACCGAGTCAACCACCTTGTAAACATGATATATAAAACACAACATTTGGGGAGATCGGTCATCATATGTCAAGTCCTTGGTTTCGACTAAGGTGTATATAATGGTTCATGGATACTTGGTAAACCCTCTTGCCTAGCATTACCCGTTTTGATTTATTTGTTTTTTCGTGTCATACAATTAACTGCCAATGGTAACATGTCGAACCCATGCAGTTTCTTCTTGGCCTCACATTGAGTAAGTCCTTGTAAATTTTAATTTTAATCATCCCTCAATGAATCATCTCTTCTCCTTCCGCTCTTGAGAGAAGGTCATCGTGGTTGAACCATTGCGTTCACCTGTCAGTTCCCCTTCATCGTTTGATACTAAAGGGTCTTCACAAGGAGTTCACCCTGAACTTTCCCAGTAACTTGAAGCTCAAGGCTTTGAACTTGGAATTGTCCCAAGTATCCAACCCCTTGCTTCTTGTCCTCCACCTCAAGACTCATCATCATCTCAGGAGTCTGATCCAAAAACCCCTGAGATTCCACAAAGGTTTGTTTTATACCCTTCGAATCCGCTATTCGATCCGTTTTTGATATCTCCTCAACATCCTTATAGTCCATACGACCAACTTGGTGTTCCTTTGGAGTTATCTCCTTGTCCATCTTGGATTCCTCCTAGCCAACTATTTCCACCTATGGCTTCAGAAGGTGAGATTCCAACCTCTCCTCAAGGTCCTCTCGAAGTCTCTGCTACCCACACTCTTAGCGTTGATAATGAATCTGAATATGACTTTCCTCCGGAAGGCTTTCCTTATGTAGGAAGAGTTCCATCTCAATTGCATCCTGAAAACATTGGGCCTATGCTTCCACATGGTTACACAACCTTCGCCCAACTAGTTTCAGGAACTCCCAATGCTTCTTCATTATACCAAAATCCTATTCGGTCATCAAATGCTATGCCTACCTCTGGTCCGTTTATTCCTAGAATCACCTCTCAGATCCTTGTACAAACTGTTGTTAATTCAGTTCTGATTCAACCGAAGATTCCGTCATAACTGTTACCTTCGTTTCAAACTTCCTTTCCAGTTCAACTGATGGTTTTAGTTTATACGTATGTAAGTTCCTCGATTCCCCCTTCAAGTGGACAAAATGTGCCACTGCCTCATTCCCAACATGGGGGGGGGGATTCTTAATATCCCTCTTGTTTCAGGTGGGACCCATGTGAGTGGATCACAACCTCACATGGTTGGAGTGAGTTAACCTGTTAGTGGTATTCCTTATCCCATTGACTCATCCAGGGTAGGTAATATCTAGTATCAATAGCCTTATATGGCCCAAATACCTCTTCAACAGTGTTATGTTCCATATGGTTCACAAGCACTGCAAAATCCACCTTATATTCCACAAATGGGTCCTCATATGCAACCTGGTCAAAATCCTATTTTTGGTGCATATGGTCAAATCCCAATTGGAACTTATTAGTACCAATAGGGAATCCCTCAAGGAACTATTCAACAACCTTTACTGCAACAAGGGGAACCTTTACAACAACAAGGGCAACCTTTGTAGTAGTAACCTTTGCAGCAACAACCTTTGCAGTAACAGGGGAAACATTTGCAGTAGTTTCAACAGACTTTGCAACAACAAACACAGTTTATTCAACAACCTAATCAACCCTTATATCGACAAGGTCAACCTTTGCAGTAGCAAGGTCATCGCTTGCAGCAACAAACTCAACCTTTGTATCAACAAGGTCAAACCTTGCAGAAACAAGGCCAACTCCTGCAGCAGTAGGGCCAACAACTTTATTACTAGGATTAGTAGTTGCAAAAACTGTATAATCAATATGTTGCGCACAATGTTTATCCACCTTATGGTTATTAACGACCTATGGTAGGTCAATATCAACCCTACCCTGGGTAGAATCCACCTTATGGTCAAGGTATCCATTAGTGGGGAAAAATCAAGCCCCTTAAGGTCAAAATCTTCCACTTTGGGGGAAAAATCCTTACCGACAAGGTTGGAAGCTACAGACTGGGCCTTATCAAAGGCCTTATATGTCTTTTAACCCGTAATTTCCATTTTTAGTGACGTTGGAACTGCCTGATGTCTTGACGCTTACTAATGACCTGATACTTCATTCACCTTATTGGCCTCCAGTTCCCACTAAGATTCCAAAAGATTGCTTCAAATTCAAAGGAAAAGCTAAATAAGACCCTCATGCCCATGTGATGACATATCACTTATGGTGTTCTTCCAATTCCTATGTTGACAATTGTGTTAGTCTCCATCTCTTTTAACAAACCTTAACAAGTGTTGCCGCTAAGTGGTACATCGAGTTGCCTCAAGGTACCTATGCAAACTTCAACTCTTTGGCCATGGTCTTCCTCATGCATTTCCAATTACCAGTTCATTATGAAACTAGTACCCACTTGCTCACATCTCTGAAACAGGATACCGTGACCCATATCTCTGATCACATCCATGAATGGAGATGTCAGTGTCACCTCATCAAGTTTGAAATCCCTGATGATATGTTAACTGAATGGTTCAATAAGTCATTCGTAAACAAAATCGTTGTAGATATAGCAATGGGTGGTTGTGTTACTGAGGATCAAGCTATTTCTCGTGCCCAGTATTTGGATTTGGTTTATTCTCAATTTGGCATGCTATATGAAATTTTTCTTGATGCTCCAAGGCCATATTCGGATATAGCATCTTAGAAGTCTCTAGATGTGCCACCTATTGATGGTATCATTAGATCAATATCCCAGACTTCCACTAAATCTCCTTCGAAGCAAAAATCTGTTTCAAATATTGGTTCTAATCCTCCTTCGGAAACCCCATTGAATCCTGGCAAAACCAACGAGGTTAATACCATCTAGTCTACCATGGCAGAAAAAACTTTGAAAGCTAAGAAAAAGGGTAAAGGTAAAGCAAAATATGATACCTCGAAACATGATCCTCCTAAGCCATCTGCTGATGATGCCTCCAAGTGTAAGTCAAAATATCCTTGCCTCATTTGTGAGGAAGATCATTACGCCAATGATTGTCCCCATTGTGCGGAAGTCAGTTGTTTATTGAAAGGGACTCTGGTTGTGTTGAAAGAGCCATTTCGATCTTAGGAGACTCAGTTGGTAGACCAACCACAATACTCTGCCTCTTCTGGTTCTTAGGTTTACGTGATGGGTTCACTTCCTATCTTTGTTGCCACTTGATCGACATATTATCAAACTCCTCAAAATTAGATGGTGGAAAAGGAAGTCATTGAGTCACATTCTACTTCCGC
This sequence comes from Pinus taeda, assembly GCA_000404065.3. Classification (NCBI taxonomy): domain Eukaryota; kingdom Viridiplantae; phylum Streptophyta; class Pinopsida; order Pinales; family Pinaceae; genus Pinus; species Pinus taeda. The sequence goes on along the minus strand of APFE031275386.1, from coordinate 27,840 downwards.
TCCACAAAGTTCTGGGTCTCTCCACATCCAGAGACCTGATAATGAATCCATGATCTGACCGCCTCCCAAAGGTGTGCTTTAGAAGTCATCCTATAATCCGAACGCTAGAGCTGCACAACATTACAATATTGTCGAAGATTTAGCTCAAGCGCCTTCAGCGATGTTTTCCTTGGAAGTTCTCAAAACTTGTCCAATGCAGGGGAAATCATTATTGTCTTCTATAGGAGGCATCGATCCCGTTGATTCGAACTTGATTACTTTCGATCTATAAAACCATGTCCCTCATCTTCCTCATCAAATTTCATTTTTGATTCAAGTCATTATAAAATGAAATATGATTCATCGGACTGTCATTGATGAAGGTGCTTCCACCTGCATCATGTCTATTTCATGTTGGAAAGCCATTAGATCTCCACCTCTCAACCAATCCTTGAACACCTTAGAAGCCTTTGATGGCAGAGGCTCCCGTCCTTATGGTATTCTCACAAGTTTTCCCATCACCTTGGAAGGGAATATTGTCGAGTTAGAAGTAGAAGTTGTAGATGAAAATCTGAATTAGAACCTTCTACTTAGGCGAAGTTGGACCCATGCTTGTTTTGTGTGGTTTCCTCTTTGTTTCAGGTGCTCTGTTTTCCTCATCAAGGAAAATTTGTCACCATTGATCAATTGTCCTTTTTCTCTTTCGGTGGTTCGAATGGAAACATACCATATGTGGGAAATACATATATTCCACATGAGAGCATGGGGGTAGGTCTTTTCAAAGATTCTGCTTTAATGAGAAAGTTTTCTCTCCCACCTTTGCATATTGCCTTGATTAACATGATCTTTATCTAGTTTAAGAGAAATTCTTCAGCGTAAATCACAAGATAAATAATTTGTTGACGCGTTTCTCTTAAACTTGATATGGAACACATAAGCCTCAATTCAACAAATGATCTTTATCTCCAATGATCCGTGGATCATCCTTACTCCGGATCAAGTTGTTTCTTTTGGTGATTCTATGCTGCTAATTCCTTTTGAAAAAGCCTATCAAGAATTTGTCTTGGCTTCAGTGGCGACTTCAGAGAGTCATACCATTCTCAGTATGCACCTGGATATGTACTCGCAATCTCCTTGGCTTGGTTCTTGGGATTCTCTGGATTCCTTGAATGAGATATTCCCCACCGACGAGAGTATTGTTGAGGTTATGTATCTTGATGAAACTCCTTAGAATGATGCCCATAATTGTTCCTCATTTCTTCCAAGTCTTAGTGAGATTCCTTCATGTCTTGAAGCTTTTGTTTCTCATTACCCAACACATCCACTTCAAGCACCTGTTTTGGTGCACAAAGTTTTGTCTGAAGGTAATATGGGAAATATTACTGCAACCATGCCCATCAAAATTTGCATTAAACCTCAGATGGTCGAGAATATTCACATTGGGGTTTCTTGTTCTTTGGACAAGATCAGGATTTACATTGACCTTTTTAAAGAATTTCGTGATGTCTTCGCTTGGTCGTATGAGGAAATGCCTGGTATTGATCCAGCTATTGTGGTGCAAGAAATACCCATGTATCCTACTGGGAAGCCCGTTCGTCAACGACTCCGTTGCGTGCATCCCAGAAAGGCCGTTGTTATTAAGGGAGAAGTTGAAAAAATTCTAAAGGATGGTTTTATTTACCCTATCCCAATGATAGATTGGGTTTCTAATATCATACATGTTACTAAAAAGCAGGGAATAATCCGAGTTTGTGTTTACTACCGCAATATCAATCATGCATGCCCTAAAGATAATTATCCCACTCACTTTATTGATGAGATCATTGATGAGTGTGCAGGGAGCGAGAAATTTTATTTTATGGTTGATTTTTCTGGTTATAATGAGATTAAAATATTACCCGATGATCAACAGAAGACTGATTTCATCTGTCCATGGGAGACTTTTTCTTATAAGAAGCTCCCTTTCGGTCTCAAAAACAGTGATGCTACCTTCCAGAGAGAAATGTCATATTCCTTTCATGATATTAAGAACATTGTTCAATCTTATCTAGATGACTTACCATCTCATTCTGCTAAGCGTCATGACCATCTGGACCACCTTCGAGTAATTTTCTCTACGTTGTCGACACTATAATATTCGTCTCAATTCACATAAATGTGTATTCTGCGTCGAACCTAATCGGCTCTTGGGTTTTGTTGTATCCAAAGAAGGCATCCTAATTGATCTTTTGAAAGTTGAAGCTATTGTAAATTTACCCCCTCCTTCGTCACTGCACCAATTGCAGAGTTTCAAGGAAAGGCCAATTTTCTTTGTCGCTTTGTCCCTAATTACACTGAGCTTGCTAAAGGATTTACTCACTTGCTTAAGAAGGGGATCCCATTCATTTGGGATGAAATTTCCCAAAAAAATTTCAATGCTCTAAAGAAAACTCTCATTAATTCTCCTTTATTGCATCCCCCTGATTACCACCACGATTATTTCCTTTACTTGGTTGCGGCTGATAGTACCATTTCTATGGTACTGGTCTAGGACGATGATGATGGAAATGAACATGTGGTTTATTATTTGAGTCAAAATATTATTAACACAGAAATTAGATATGCTCATGTCAAGAAATTTCCTTAGCAGCAGTCCATGTTGTTCAACGATTTCACCATTATATTCTTCTATGGAAGACCACGGTGATTTCTAACTGTAACCCCATGACTTATATTTTGACTCGTCAGTTGCTTGGGGGAAAATATTCTAAATGGATTATTATCCTGCAAGAGTTTGATTTGCAGTTCACTACCGCCAAATCAAAGAAGTCATTCGTTTTTTTCGAATTGATCTGCGCCCTTCCTTCTGCAAACAACTCCTTTGATTTTACTGAGAAGATTCCTGATGAAACTTTGTTTCTCATTAGCACTCTTGAGCTGCGATACAGAGATATCATTGTTTATCTTCACCCAAACTTTCCGATCCGAGTTATCTCGATTTGACTGACGCCACATCCGACATCAGTTTCAACCTTATTAGATTATTGGTGATACGTTGTATCGAGTTGATGTTGATTCCATTTTTCGTAGATGTCTAACACTTGAAGAGGCTGAATGAATCTTGAATGAATGCCACTATGGGCATGTGGGGGTGACATGTCGGGCTATGCCGCTACTCAGAAGATCCTTTCTTTAGTTATTTTTGGCCTTCTATCTTCAAAGATTGTATTATGGCAGTTCAAAAGTGCCATGAATATCAGATTTATAACCACAAAAAATGTGCCCTGTCAACACCCTTACACCCAATCATTACCGTTGGCCCATTTACTAAATGGGGAATAGATTCCATGACATGCAACCCTCACTCAGCCGGGGGGCATGGCTATATCATCATCACCTTTGACTATTTTAGTAAATGGGCCGAGGTGATGCCCACATATAATGCTGACGATACAACTGCTGCTCAGTTCCTCTTTAACCATCTCATAGCCCGTTTTGGCATCCCTCAAGCCATTGTCACTGATCATGGATCACATTTTTGTTAGTACATGATGGAAGAGCTTACTGCTCAGTTGGGTCTTCACCATAACAACTCAAATCCTTACTACCCATAGGCCAATGGCCAAGTTGAAGTGATTAATAAAGTATTAATTACTATGCTTCAACATACCATTGGGAAGCATAAAAGGGATTGGCATCTTATGATGTTCTCAACTCTTTGGTCTTACCGAACCTTGGTTAAGACAACCACTAGTTTCATTCCATTCCAGTTGGTATATGATTTAGAGGCGACACTCCCGATTGATTGTGAGATTCCTTCTTTAAAACTAGCTATCAAGCTACTCCTTGATACCTCACCTGAAGAGGAGTGGTTACTTTATCTCGAGAGGCTTGATGAGACCCGTAGTATTGTTGCGATGGTGATCAAAGCACAAAAAAATGAGTTAAATATCATTATGATCAAACTGTTTCTCCATGAGTTTTTGCTTAAGGTGACTTGGTCTCACAGACAACGATAATTTGGGAGTTGGAAAGTTCGAGCCTATGTGGCATGGGCCATACATTGTAAAACGTGTCTTGCAAAAAGGAGCCTATGAGATGGTTGACTATGAAGGTAATACATTATCACAGCCCTACAACGGGCTTTATCTAAAAAAGTATTATGTGTGAGTTTCGTGTAATTACTTTTGTACATTAGTTTGTGAATTCATTGGTGTGCATTTTTTATTTTTTGGTGTGATTGTTTGCTTTGTAGACATGTTTCCTATGCTTACCTTGTGTTTCACTCGGTTCGCAGATGTTGTCAAACCATTATGTTGGTTTTGCTGATGGTGCTTGTCGTAGCACACATAACTTATCCTCTGCAGCTTGGGAACTCTTTGCCCCTGATGGCGAGTTGATCAATTTGCAAGTTTTTTTCCTGGGATGAACAACTAATAATATTTCTGAGTATAGTGTAGTTGTTGAATTGTTATCAGAAGCAGTTGCTCTCAGAATTAAAAATTTGGTTGTTAAATTAGATTCACAACTCGTTGTGCTACAATTAAATAGTCATTACTTAGTAAGAAATCCAAATATTTTGCATATGTATCTACGTGTTCGATTACTGGAAACAAATTTTGATTATATCATATATCAACACATTCCACGAAATTTGAATACATTAACCAATGCATTAGCAAATTATGTTTTAAATAGACATTTGCGTCACTTATGAAAAGACCGATCACATCATCACGATACATGAAAATATAAAGTAGACTATATATATATATATATATATATATATATATATTATATTATATATATATTATATATATATATATATATATATATATATATATATATATTGAGTGTGTTCAAAGTTTTGTTACTCAAAAACTTAAAAAATAAGTGTAACACATAGTTACCGATCAAAGGAGAAAGTTGATTGGTACATGTTTTTTTGAGGTAGCAAAAGATCACCCGATTTTGAAAAGTGGTGATGCCAGAATACATTTTTTTTTAAAGCATATTTTGACACTTTAAATTTTCTTATGTATCAAATATGAACAATTTTTTTTTTTTTTTTTCGATGTTAGTGATTTTCATACTGATTTTGAAAAGTGTTGATGCAGCATCAACACATTTTTTTAGAGGGCTTATTTTTGACACTTTAAATTTTTTTATGTATCAAGTGTGAACAATTTTTTTTTTGTTAGTGATTTTCATCTTGATTTTGAAAAGTGCTGATGAGCATCAACCCTTTTTGTTTAGAGAGCTTAGCTTTTACACTTTAAATTTTCTAATGAATTAAGTGTAGATAGATTTTTTATAATGTTGGTGATTTTCATGTTAGTAATAAAACATAAAAATGAAAATAAAAAAACATGACAAAAAAAATCAAATACAAAAAAAATATGTAAAAAAAGAAAAACAAGAAAACAAAAAACCTATAAAAATGTAAAAAAATACCAAAATTACATCGTAAAAAATAAGAAAAAAAATAAAAAATTAACAGAAAACAAAAAAAAATAAAATACAAAAAAAAATAAAAATGAAAAAAATTCCAAAAAATAAAAACATAAGAAAAACAAATTAAATAAAAAAAATTAAAAACATCTTTTTTTTTAAAAGTTTAAAAAAACAATAAAAATAAAATAAATTAAAATAAAAAAAAAAATGAAAAAAATTGTATAATAAATAAATTAAAAAAAACAAAATAAAAAATTGTAAGAATATTTTTCGAAATTAAAATATAAAAATAAAGAAATAACAAAACAAAATTAAAAGAAATAATATTAAAAAAATAACATAAAGAAATTAAAAGAAAATAAAAAAACAAAAAATTGAATCTAAAATTTAAAAACAAAATTAAAACATTAAAAAACCAAAAAAAAAAAAATTAAAAAAATAAAATAAATTCAAACAGTTAAAAAAAAAAATTTAAAAACAATATAAAAAATAAAAAATTTGAGAACATTAAAAAAATAAAAAATTGGTGAGATTGGTCACTCGATTAATCAAAGGATTAATGAGCATGCTATTAACATCAAGCATGGTAGGACCCGCTCCTCTGCTTTTGCGGAGCATGTAGATAAATCTAAGCATCACATCTGCATTGAGGAGGCCCAAGTCGTTGCTAGGGTTAGTCATTTGCATCCTTGAGGGAGGCCTTAGAAATTGAAAAAATACACAATAATTTGAATAGAGATGATGGTTGGAATATTAGTAGAAGTTGGGTCCCTGTCCTGTCCTCCTAGTTTTTTAGGCTTGGTTTTGGAATTTATTTTGTTTGTTTGTTTATCTATGTAGGTTTTGGCGTCCATTTTATAGTATTTGTTATTGATTTATTATTCATTAGAGTTTATTTTCTTGATCTTTCATGTTTTTTTATGTATTTTATCATCCTATTCATTTTTAACTCCTTTTAGTATTTTTTATTTGTTTAATGTGCCTCAGCCCCATATTTTAATGTTGACCCTGTTTTATTTAGGGATTGGCTTATATATATATTATATATATATATATATATATATTATATAATATATATAGATAGTCTTTTGACCTTGTGTATCTTTTGTTTTGTTTTGTGTTTTTTTTCATTAATTATTTGTAATTTATAAGTTTATTTTATTTCCATTAATTATTTTATCATGAATCTTGTTGGATTGGATAATTTTTGACTACTTTGCCTTTAAAGTTGTTGTTGTTGTTTGTTTTGTTTAATATAGCGATTACTTTATAATATTTGTTTTAATAAAGTAAATATAATATTAAATATTATTTTTCAAACTAGTAATATTTGGTTTTTAAATAAAATTATTTAAATATTTTTTTTCAAAAACTAGCTCTTTAATATAGCCATACATATTAATATTTTAATAAATTAATAAATTATATCTTATTTAAATATTATTTTTCAAAAACTAGTAATATTTTGGTTTAGATAATTAATCATTTCTAGCAAAACTGTGATTTACATATGTCGCTTTATAAACTAACACTTTTGTAAGTACATAAAATAAAATTATGCACCTTAAAAACACCCCAAAGTACTTTATATGTATATATATATATTTAGTGGACCAGACATATATTTTGTATAATAAATTTATTACAATGTAAATTTTGATTGTCAAATTTAACTACCTTATATTAATATATAACTTATTAAAGCATTCATTTTTAGTAGTTGGATTTAATTGTGTTAAAATAGCTTGTGAGAAAAGTGTTATCGCTCATGGTTTGGTTATAACAGATGGTTTTGTACTTTATATTATTTAACCTTATTATATTGTAATTTTATTACAAGTATTAAGTTTTTATGTGCTTATTAACTAAATTTAAACATAGTTACAAAATTATTATTTTACACCATTACATCTCTCTATACCTTTTTGCTTTTACATTTAGCTTAAAAATTAT
>APFE031275386.1:0-19360 GCA_000404065.3 Pinus taeda | reverse complement strand
AGGAATTGTTGGGAGTCTTTAAGCAAAAAAATTTAAGAAAATCTTGTAGAAGCTTTGAATTGTGTTTTTGATAGTGGAAATGGATTCAGCACTATCAACAAGCACTATAAAAAACGTGTAAAACACCTAAAATTTTGATGTTTAACAACTTTAACTTAGATTTACAAAAATCTTTTCAAATTTTCTTTAAATATAACCACCATAACTTTCCGAGCAACCTTTTATTTTAACATTCATAATAATAAAACGCTACCATAAAAATGTTGATCATTTCCAATGGCGCTGTTTTCGCACACAAGAAAGCGTCCTTCAGCTCCTGTTGACCGGCGTGCTTAAAGCGTCAGTTCGTCAGTGGACCTCAGACCTCCGCTGCTGGAAGTCCAGAGGAGACTGTCATCTATTTCTGCAACTCTATGGATAGCTATCGGTTCATCTTGTGCCAAGCGATAATAAGACTTTACAATCAGACTGGAAATTGAATGCAGTAGTCTATAACGTGACTTTTTGAAAGCCTTTCCGGCGGATTTTTCCGGTCAAAATCCGACAGCAATTCATTGGAATCCCAAGTTTAATAGCTAGTTTCTGCACAATCAATGGCTCCCAAGGGTTTTTCAGGGCGCTGAATCCAAATATGCAGTTAAAAAACCATTTTAACTGCTAAAAATCAAGATTTGACCTCATTTCTTCCGCCGGATTCCGTCACCGGAATCTCCAAAAAGTCGCATTATAGACAACTCCAAATTGAATATCGTTGTCAGGCTTTTTGGTGTCCACGCTGCAAGAGGTCAGAAGGTCATTGCGGGATTGTTCGCGAGTGTGGAACACTTTGCCAAAACTTTTTAGGGGTGGAGCGGGTTTGTCTACAAAGTGTTTCTAATTAATTCTTTATTAGATGTTGGTCAAAACCTGTGCAGTTTGTCTTACGTTTAGGATACACAATTTTCATAGTTTATTTCTTTTCCATTTTTGTCAAATTCTTGGCTAGAAGATCACTATATTTCATGGTCAAGGAAAGATAGTTGTCTCCTCCCTCGCAACTAGAATTCATAGTGGACTCGCCACCCTTTGGGAGTGATGTGTCTCTTTTTCGAAAGGAAGAAATTAAATCTAACAATAGACCTTAAAGAGTGTGGCATTGTAAAGGATTTTATTATTTTCCTTGTAGGGCTTAAAGGTAGAGCTAGGGGAAGGGGGACCTTTTCTGCTACTAAATCCATGTTTTTCAAGGATGTCTTTATACCTAATTCTATTTCTTTGCTGGTCAAGGATCATGCAGGGTTTGTGGTTGAACATTCTAAAGACACACCATGCCTTGAAGTAACATGTTGAGACCAATTTTAAGGCTATTGAATTCCAAGAAAAGACAATCGTATTCATTTCAATGGATTCCGACCCTCATAATCTACCCTTAAACACTGGACACAAAATTTGGAGTTGATGTTCTGTTCAATTTTTTTTTTTTTGTGGTGGTCTTCAAACATTTTGAGGAAATGCAGAAAATCCTTGACCAAGGTCCATGGTTTTGGGGGTGTACCAGTCTTCTAGTGAAGCAGTGGTTCCTGGGCTTTAATCCTCTTACTATTTCAGATATGTCTACTCTAGTTTGGGTAAGGTTGCCCAACTTTATCATTCACTTTACCCATTCGAAGCTTTTAGAATAGGTGGGTAACTTACTTGGGCTATTTATTAAAATAGATGAGGACAAGTTATCTCAAGGAATCTTCACCTATGTCTGCATATGTGTTGAAATTGATCTTCATAAATGTTGCCTGATAAAATAAAGCTTCAGTGGCAGGGTAATGTGTTTTCTCATCCCTTGGACGATGAAAACACAATTTTCTGATGTAGGAACTGCCAACAAGCTGGTTACATATAAAATGTTTGTCCTTTTCCAAAAGGAACAATTTTGCAATGTAGGAACTACCAACAAGTTGGTTACCTATAAAATGTTTGTCCTTTTCTGAGAGGAGTTGCCTCCTCGCCGTTGCTTAAGAATTAGAGTCGTGGTTGGATAGATCCTAAGGACGATTTTAGATATAAAGAGTCAATTGGTCAAAGAAAAGACAAGTTGCAGCACCCAGAAACAGTGTTAGGGATACCATTTCCCCCAAGAGCATCGTCTCATTTCACTACAGGGGTGAACTAACTAAGGAAAGAGCAAGATTGTGATTTAGAAATGGTTGTGACTGCCTTAAGTAGACAAAAATGAACTCATAAATCAAACCTTTCTAATAGTGATAAGGAAATGACAAACAAGGATAATTCCATGGCATTAGAATTGTATGAAGGCAATGCGGCCCTTGATTCTTCTGCAATAGGGCGTGTTGATGTAGAGGCTTGGTTCAAGGTTCAAAAGAGAAAATGGAAGAAGGAAAAACCAGGGTCATGTCTTGGAAATTAATTCCAAGACTACAAGTTTTGTAGTTGGTGGTACATGGGCACATCCTTTTCTGAGCAAGTGTTTGTGCTATGGAGTTGGTTTTTCTCTAGACTATTCATCCACTTTTGTCCAGTTTTGTGGAGTAAGCAACTTAGCACATTATGGAGGTTTGGTTTTGGGTGCATGTTTGCATACCACTATCATGGACATGGTCTGTGTTCCTTGGGGGTAGATGTTGAGGCTGGTTAGACACCTCAGTGTTTTTGCTAGTTTGATGGTTTATGTTTTGATTGCAGCTTATGACAGCTTATGATTTTATTTGGTAACACATTGCTGAATGAATTTGGTTATTTTTTGTTTACTAATAACACACTTTGGTGCTAGAAGAATTTTTAGACACTCATGTAGTTATAATATCCTTGGTTTGGAGTGGGATTTTCCGCTATCGTTTATAATTATGTATACTATGTAGATAATTCTATAGATGAGATTTTCTAGAGTTGAAGCTTATATGATGTTTTCACCTTAATACTCATGTAACCTCTAATTTTTTTTAGAATGCAATATAATATGTTTTTAAAAAACAAGTTACAAACAAACATTCATAATAATAAAGCTTTACCATTAAAATGGGTTTTTCCATTTATTGTATTTTCCTTCCTTTCACTTGTACATAAATGAGCTCTCTCATTTATTTAGTTTCTTTATTTGACTTGTACATGCATTTTTTTGGTATATATAAATTGTTTTTTTATTATTTATATTTAATTTTTATTTAGTTATAATTAATAATAAATAATTATTTTTAATTATTATATATTAATAAAATTGATATATAGTAATAATTTTTTTAATGAAAATTATGCTAAATAAAATAATTAATTAATAACATTTAGGGCATAGAATAAATAATGATGGGGTGTATTATTAAGTCATTCCGCAATGTGAAGGTCATCGGTTCAAAACTATGTGGGAAAAAAATCTCGTCATGTTAAGGGCTGGTGCAATCCCCACGTGATTTTGACGTCTTAGATTCCCATGGGTCATGGTTTCTCAAGACAAAAGTTAAGCCCGTAGTCATCTCTCAAGGACACAGACAACTTGAAAAACACAAAATAATAATTAATTAATCATTTTAAAAAATAATTTTCGCTATATTGAATATTGTTAATTGCATGTGTATATATCACTCTATCAAGAATATTGTTAATGTCCTTAATGGTATGAAAATTGAAACTTACATCTATTAAGTGTTGTTGATGGTATGAAAATTGGTCAAAGATTCAAACATTGGAGTTTAAAGCCTACACTACCATTTTAGCAATGGCAATATCTTGACATCACAATTTATAAATATATGCATATTTAAAACCTTTGATCATAATATCTATTACCAATGTGATTCAATCAGAGTCTTGAGCTCAAAATTGACTTCTCATCCATTGACAAACCTCTAATTTGATCCAAAGTCGAAGTAGGTAATATTTAAGATGGGAAAGATCAGAAAAACATTCCCAAGATAAGAAAGCATGGTGGCGGGAAGCATTCGAAATCTTTGAAGTCAATTGACATTCCCAAATCTTTGTCACTTGGGATTGAGTCTTTTTAGGACAATATAGGGAGGTTGAAGTTGACGGTGTTGTTAGGTTGTTGGTAGTTCATGTCCATGACGGGGGAGGAATCAAGCAATGGATTGAGAATTGTTGGACCCCAATCTTAAAATATCGTCCAAGAATGAGCTTGATGCATAATGTATGGATTTGTTTTCATTTCCTTAGTCAATATGATGCATAACTGATCTTGGCATCACCTTGGGTGAAATGTAGGGGGTTCTTAATCCTTCATAAATGGCAGGCTGACTTCAATTCTTTCAAAGAATCCCCTCGTCGGAAGCTCAATCGGGCTAAATTGTCGGGTCTACCACTTGAATTGTGGAATCACTCGGTGATAGTGGAAATTACTAATGTTGTTGAATTATTCTATTATTGGGATGAAGGAAGCCTTGGTCAGCTAGATAAAAAGATAAAATTGGTTCTTATGGAAGTAGATTTCAACAATGGATTTTTAGCCATGATGGGCCTATCTTGGGACACAATTACGTTTAGGTTGAATATTGATTATTGGGGGATTCCATATAGGTGTTTGGTATGTACCATGACAAGACATCTTCAAGCAGTATGTCCATCAAGGAATCAAATTGGATGTCAGAATGGTAACTGGGGGAATGAACACAGTTCACTGGTGACAACACATGGCATTTCGGCAATAGATCATCAATTGGTCTGTCAGCAGAAGGTCACATGTAAGGTTGGCCGCTCATTTGTAAACAATCCTATAGATGATAGGATTAATTCTCAAACACAAGTGTTGGATTCTTTTTTGGTCGGTCATTTAAATAATTGGGTATAGGCATTTTGGGTAGGGACCCCTCCCCTATTCAATAGGGCCTGATGGACCTCACATTTCTCCTCCCCTGATGTTGTTGGAAAATCGGGGAATGTTTCCCCTCATCATTCCTTGCAAACCCATTTGGGGTTTGCGGACATAATGCCACCATCCACGATTCCTCAATTTGTGTCCTCTTTGGGATATTTTTCAATTTCACTTGATCGAGAGCTAGGTGCTCTCTTTCGATCTAATTCCATTGGGCTAGAACTCTTGACTATAAAGAATATTTAAAAAAAAATGGTACTGGAAAAAGAAAAGTACCAAGATTTGTTTATCTTCAGATCTCGGAAGCCATTGGTCTCTCGAAAAAATAAGTGTACCAAATATACAAAATTGCTTCTTGCATTCTCTCTGATCAGATTGGCAATTTATCCTCACAGGAAGCGGGTGAAGTGGAGCTCCTTTCCATTGATCCACTTTTTTTCTCAAGAGATATTTTGATCTTAGATTTATTCTGATCTTAGGTCCTCAGAGTGAACAAGCCCAATGATAATGTTTCCCCATGAATTTATTGTCCCTTAAAGTTAGGGGGTTGGGGGTGGAACCCAAAACGCGCTCCTTGAGGGGTTTTATTCTCAAAAATAAGCCCTCTGTGGTTATCCTACAATAAACCATGATTTCCCGAGAAAGGTAATGGGAAATTCTTCTCAAAATATGCCCTCAATGGCTTGTTTATGCTTCTAGTGCCTGTGGTCTTTCTAGCAAATTGGAGATGGCATGGAATCCATTATGTCTCAATTTAAATGGTATATTTGACACTTGAACATATTTTTTTATCCAAATATATGATGGGTTCAACTGCTTGGTTTTGTATTATCAACTCATATGCTCCATACTCAGGCAAGAAGGCATATTGGGATCAGGTTATCAACTGAGGGATTATGGAATTGAACTCTCTTATTGTGGCTAGGGATCTCAATTTGACATTGGGTAAAGATGATATTTATGGTGCTAGGGATAGGTTTGATTTGTTGGAATATTATTTCATATCATTTTTTAGTTCTTTATCTCTCCGAGACATTGCTCTGTCGAAGAAAGTCCCCACTTGGAACAATGGAAAAACTGGGATGGAGGGTATCTCCAAAAGGTTGGATAGGTTTTTAGTCAAGGAGGATTTTGTTGTCTATTTGGTGGATCTTAAATCCTCGGTCATTCCTTCATATTCCTCATATCACCTTCTGATTCTCCTATCTTTGGCGAGTGAGTCTTGACACAAGGTTTTTCCTTTCAAATTCAATCAAAATTGGTTGGAACACAAAGAGTTTGAAGCTATTGTTAATGAAGTTTGGAAACGACCTATCATTCCACAAATATTGAATTATATGGATACTATTTGCTATAAATTAAAAACTTTGAAGTCAGAGGTCCGTAAGTGGGAATTGACACAAAAAGCTGATGATTTATAGGTATAGGATGTTATTGAAGTTGCTTTGAGTTCTCCCAGTGATCCCTCTTTCTTCTCAAAACAACACAAATCAAGGATTCTGGATCTCAAAGCTAGAAAAAGACTCAAGGCTTAGGAAGAAGTTTGGCAGATCAAAAGTAGAGCTATTTGGGTTGCAACAAGGGATAAGAACACAATTTTTTTCATAATCATACCTCTTTGAGGAGAAAGGAGAAAGGAGAATGTTATTTAGGGTATTCATGTTAGGAATGGAAGACATTGTTCCACACAACTAGACATTGAAAAGGTTGTTATCTATTTTTTTAGGGGTTTATATGAAGCAAAAGACCACTCCTTTGAGTTGCATATGGATTTCATTAGACATTCACCCTCAAATGTTTCAAAATTCAGAGAATGAAGTGATGGGTAGGTTGGTCATGAAGGATGATATACACAAGGTTCTTATATATTGTGCTAAAGACAAAAGCCCCAACTCAGATGGGTGGGGGCTTGAACTATTTATACACTTTTTGGAGCTTAAGTCATCAGATATTTTTGTAGTGGTTGAAGAATCTAGGATCAAATGTTACATATCCAGGGCTATTATTTATACATTCATAACATTAATTCCTAAAAAGAATCATCTGTCGTCCTTTGTGGATAATTGAACCATTTCGCTCTGTAACTCTGTCTACAAGATAATTTCTAAATTTATTGCAAACAGGTTGAATTTTTTTTGATAGATCACATTTCATTGGAACAGTTCAAATTTTTGAAGGGGAGGCAAATACAAGACGTAGTGGCTATAATACAAGAATGCCTCCACTCCATCAAGGTGAGGAAACTTAAGGCCTACATGATGAAGATACATCTAAACAAAGCCTTCAACAATGTAGATTGGGAGTTCCTAAGGTTGATCCTCCATAAGATTGGTCTTTCCCAACAAATCATCGATTGGATAATGGCTTGCGCAACATATACTAATTTTGTGGTGATTATAATGGGTTTTTGACATCATTCTTTAAGGCATTTGGGGGTTTGCGACAAGGTTGTACATTGTCACCCCTTCTCTTCCTGCTAGTCATGAATGGACTAAGAAGGAAGTTGGTTGATTAAAGAGATCGTGATCCCATTAAGGGAATCAAGTTGACTCAACATATCAACATTTTCCACCTAATGTTTGTTGACAATCTCATTTTCAGTGGCGAGTTATCCGTTATTGAGTGGTCAAATATCCATTTGATTCTCATGTATTTTGGGTCAGCTTCATGCCTATTTATGAATAAGAGGAAAAATATTGATTTCTAACCACCAAAAGGACCGAGTGATCATGTTGATTTGTGATATATTTTGGGTTTCCTCCATGCCCATGGATTCTTGCTTTGTTTATCTAGGTTTTAAAATATAGGCTAACAATTACGTTAACTTGGATTGGGAATGGTTGCTACAGAAGTTTGAAAAGAAGTTGATGAACTGGTCATACAAGTGGCTTTCTATTGGTGGGAGGCTAATTCGGATCAAGTATGTTCTCCAATATATTTCATTTTTTTGGATGCATCTTTATTGTTGAAAAAAATGCAACAAGACAAATCCTATTTTAATTTGTCCTTGAATTAAATTGTAATTCTAATTCTCATAGAAGCTTGCAAGAGTTAACTAAGTTAAGTTGACTTAATTGGCTCAGTAAATTCAAGTTGGTAGTCTATATAGATTCTTGTAGAGTGATCCCTAAATCTTAAGGGCCCAGGTTGAGTTCTTACTGAGTTGTAATTATTGAATTCAGTTTAACTGAGTTAAATTCAGTTAAACTCGTTCTAATTGATGGAGGAACTAGTGAGAGGTCAAGTGAATTAAATTGGATTTAATTCATATGCAACGATCAAGTAGATAACTGATAATTCACTCATAAATAAATCGTGCATGTCAATTTTGAGAAAGACCTATGGATGAATTGCGCAGTTATGGATGATGAATTTCCCAATTAAATATGGGATAATTCCCTAGGAAACTTCACAAGGAAGTAGGAGCTTGGCAAGTAGCATATTTGGCTAAGTATTGGCTTGAGCTAGGTTGTGAAGTAGTGAGATACATTGTACTTTTGTAGAGATTGTTCGGGTTGAACAAGCATTGTGTTTTCTTCTCAGGTCTTCTGACTAATGTAATATACAAATAACAGGGGTTTTTAGCTGTGGATTTCCCCATAAAATTATTATGTTATGTGTGATTAAAATTCTCCCTTTTCTGCTTCGTGATTTCATCGATCAATTTTTGTTTCCGCTGATGATTAGAGTAGATTCAAGTCAATTGCTTTAGCATATCACAATGTGTAGTTTGAATCTACAAGAAAATTCTACATGGTATTAGAGTTTAAATCACTATAGAAGAGGAGATTACGAGTTTGTTGTGCAGGTCAAATCGAATTTGCAGTATCACACTTCAGATCCAATAGGATGATGTTCTATGGATTGAGACTTGAGTATGCCCTTGAGGGTAGCTCGAGTTACATAGCTTGGAAGGACAGGATGGAGGCAGTGTTGGAAGACAACGAGCTGAAGGAATTCATATATAATGATATCTTGAAGCCTCCAACATCTGATGCTAAGGATCTAGGAAAATGGAGAAAGCGTGTGGCAAAGGTGAGAAGGATTATCCTAGAAGAAGTTCGAGATCATATTGTCTCGAATATCCACGGTAAGGAAACTCCATTTGCAATGTGTAAGGCCTTGACGAACCCGTTTCAAAACAACATTGACCATAAGAAGCTAGCATTGAAGGACAAACTCAGAAAGATCATGATGGATAAGGGTGATACAATACCAATGTGGTTGACCAGGTTCACCCAATGTCGGGATGAGCTTGAAAGTTTCAGTGTTACTATTGCGGAAGACGATTTGGTGAGCCTAGCATTTCTAGGACTTCCCAAGAGCTGGTACAACTACCAGGACTCAGTTAATGGGACGGATACGCTACTAGAGTGGGAGAGATTTTGGTCCGACTTGGTGCAGGAAGAGATTTGGTGGAACACCAAAGATGGATCCTCATCCAAGCATGATGATGGGGAGAATTGTGCATTAGCTGGAAGGGAAAAGAAAGGGAAGGGGTAGCCATCCCATTCCAAATCATATTCCAGTTAGGGTGGCAAGAATAAAGACATGTCAAAAATTAAATGTTTTCACTGTCACAAGCTGGGACACTATGCCACAAAGTGTACGCACAAGAAGGCCAGTAAGAAGCCCTCAAGAGGAGCAGCAGGTGAAGCTCTTGCTTCACAATTCGAATTGGATTTCACCCTCATCACTTACATGGTGACATCGATGATTGTAGTTTGTGTTACATAGATAGTGGATCCTAATTCCATATGACCGAAAACAAAGAGCTATTTAGTGACTTGGAGGAGAAGGACCTCCATATGCACATTGAGATGGGAGATGATGGGAAGTATAGCGCAATTGACATCGATACTGTTACCTTTCAGAGGGAGTCTGGTTCTCCCCTCACATTAAAAGATGTCATGTATGTTCCAGGTTTGAAGAAGAACTTGGTTTTTGTTTCCATGTTGGAGGATTGTGGCTATGATGTGATATTTAGCAAGGGAAAGGCTTTCCTTTGTCACATAGCCTTAGGATAGGTGAAGCGGATTGGGGTTCAAGTGAAGAACCTCTACAAATTGGATGTAGAATATTTCACTGCTTTGAGCACTAAATAAGAGAAGGTGAAGATCCGAGAAATCAATGAGTTGTGGCATAGAAGATTTGGACACTTGAACCATAGAGCTTTGAAGATCATGCAACAAATTTCTACATGACTTCCCAAGGGTACACTAGAGTAGAGAGACACATGCAAAGGGTGTACATTGGATAAGTACATCAAATCTTCCTTTCATGGTAAAGACAACCGAGTGCAAGCGATCCTTGATCAAGTTCACTCATATGTGTGTGGACCATTCTCGACAACATCCACATCCAAGCACATGTATTATACAATATTTGTTGATTATTTTTCACGTAAGTGCTAGATTTTCTTCATGCAGAAGAAAGATCAAACGTTCCCTAAATTTTGTGAATTTAAAGCACTTGTCGAGAAAGATACTGGCAGGAAAGTTAAAGCTCTCAGAAGTGATAATGGTGGATAATATGTGTCGAATGAATTCAAGAAATTATGTGCATCAAATGGAATTCGATGATAATTGATAGCACCTCATAACCCATAGCATAATGGGTGGCTGAAAGGGAAGAACATAATTATTGTGGGAGCGACATGGGAAATGTTACATGATCAGGGCCTATGGTGCACTTGTCGGCTGAAGCATGCAATACCACTGTTTATTTGCAGAACATAAGCCCTCATCGAATTCTCAGGATGAGTACACCAGAAGAAGCTTTTTCGGGTAAGAAACTAGATGTGGCACACTTCAGGACCCTTGGTTCATCATTTTATTTTGATGTTACCAAGGATGCATGGATAAATATAGATCAAACAACTGAGTTTGGCATATTTGTGGGGTACACTAATAAACCTCACAACTATCAGGTGTACCTTCCATCCAACAAGATGAAAGTGGTTTGTAGAGATGTAAAGTTTGATGAAAAGAAGGCCATGAGATGTTCCCTTGAAAGGGAGCTTCATTTACATGCAGATGAGGAGCTTTTAACTCCAAAGGAGGAACCTCAGGATGATGTGAAGCAACCACATGCAGAGGAGAAGAGAGTGGAAACACCCACTCATGTAAAGACTTCCAGATATGGGAGAAAGCGCACCAGAGAGGCTGATAGATTGATGCATGATGCTAGATAGAAGGTGGGAGCACTCACGTCACAACACGAGAAGAGGAGGTCACCAGAGCAATACACTGGCTACATGGCTCTAATGAGCGAGAGTGTAGAGATTGAGCCATTCTCATTTGAGGAAGCAGTGTAGAAACCAGTATGGGTTGATGCCATGGTTGAGGAGTATGAATTCATTATCAGAAACGATGTTTGGGAGGTGGTCCCAAGGCCAATAGACAAGTCAGTGGTGAGTTCCAAATGGATTTACAAAGTAAATCAAGTAGCAGATGAGAGTGTGGAGAAACACAAGGCCAAATGTTCTCTTAGGTAGAGGGAATTGATTACGATGAGACCTTTTCTCTTTTACCAAGGTAATCATTAATCAAATCTATTCTAGCACTGCCAGCGCAGATGGGATGGAAGATACATCATATGGATGTAAAGACAACATTCCTCAATGACATGATTGAGGAAGAGGTGTATATTGAAAATCCAGAAGGATTTGAGACCTTCAATAGAGAGTTACATGTGTGCAAACTCAAGAAAGCATTGTATGGACTAAAACAAGCATCTTGTGCTTGGTACACCAAGATTGACATCTATTTCACTCAGTTGGGCTACACCAAAAGTGAAATAGATGTGAACCTTTAACATATTGTGGTTGAAGGTAAATTGTTGATTATAGTATTATATGTCGATGATTTGATTCTAGCAGCCGATGAGAAGTTGATTAAAGCTTAGAAAGAGGATATTGCAAGAGAGTTCGAGATGAATGACTTAGGGCTCATGCACTACTTTCTTAGTATGGAGGTATGGCAAGGAGACAAGGAACTGTTTTTCTCTCAGGGAAAGTATGCCAATGAGAAACTGAAGAAGTTCCACATAGAGAGCAACAAACCAATGGAGACTCCTCTAGCAGGTAACTGGAGGAAGGAGGATGCTACTTCAAGTGAAGTAGTGGAGGCTACTATTTATAGATAGATTGTGGGTTCACTTATGTATTTGGTGAGCACATGACCAGATATGTGTTTTTTAGTTAACCGAATTAGTCAAGCCATGATCAAGCCAACCAAAATGTATTGGAAGGCAACTAAACATGTGTTGAGGTACCTTAAAGGCGCCACTTAGTTTGGTCTTTGGTATATACAAATAGAGAGAGTAAAGCTTCAAGGCTTCACAGATGCAGATTGGGCAGGGAGTCCATCCGATAGGAAGAGAACAACAGGGGGAATCTTTAGGATTGGGTCAACAACAGTTTCTTGGTACAAGAAGAAGTAGAGATCAGTTGCATTCAGTTCAACAGAAGCAGAGTATATGGTTGCTAGTCAAGCAACTTGTGAGGCTATCTGGATGAGGAAGATCCTTGTTGGGTTGTTTGGTTAGTAGATGGATCCTACAATGATTTACTGTGACAATCAGAGTTGTATCAAAATCTTTGAGAATCTAGTTTTTCATGATCGGTCCAAGCATATTGACATTCAGTATCACCATCTACAAGATTGTGTGCATAGGCGAACCATGTTCCTGGAGTACATTCCTATAGAGGAGTATGATGCATATATTTTGACAAAGTCATTGTCAAGATGCAAATTGGAGTTTCACAGAGGTAGGATCAGGGTAGCAGATAATCCTTTTCCTATTGAGAGGGAGTGTTGAAAAAAATGCGAGAAGAAAATTCGTAATTTAATTTGTCATTGAATTAAATTGTAATTCTAATTCTCATAGCAACTTGTAACAATGATCCCTAAATTAGAGGGCTGAGTTGATTTCTTATTGAGTTGTAATTATTTAATTCAGTTTAACTGAGTTTAATTTAGGTAAACTAATTCTAACTGATGGAGGAACTAGTGAGAGGTCAAGTGAATTAAATTGGATTTAATTCAAATGCATTGATTAATAAGATAACTGATCATTCACTCATTAATAGCTTATGCATGTCAATTTTGAGAAAGACCGAGTTGAGATTGGAGTTTAGGGACAGTGTACTATCAGTTGTAAAATCATCTAAATTAAACTGATGGTGCTTGCACTAAGAGGAAGGCTTGTGGATGGATTTCGTAGTTATGGATGAGGAATTTCCCAATTAAATATGGTCTAATTCCCTAGGAAAATGCACAAGGAAATAAGAGCTTGGCAGGCAACAGATTTGGCTAAGTATTGGCTTGAGCTGGGTTGTGAAGTAGTGAGATAGATTGTATTTGTGTAGAGATTGTTCGGGTTGAACAAGAATTCTATTTTCTTCTAAGATATTATGATTAATGAAATATACATATAACATGGGTTTTTAGCTGTGGCTTTCCCCACAAAATTATTGTGTTATGTGTGATTGAAATTATTCCTTTTTTGTTTCGTGATTTCATTGATCAAATTTTATTTCCGCTGATGAGTATAGTAGATTCAAGTAAATTGTTTTAGCATATTACAATCTTCAATTTGAATTTACAAGAAAATTCTACATTTACATGATCCCGATGGAAAATCATACATAAAATAAATGCAATTATGGCAAGATTTTTGTGGACCAGATGCAATCAGTTGGGGAAAATACATTTGGTGCGACTACCTAATTCTGCCAAAGCTGTTGAGGTGGGAGGTTGGAGTATTTTGATACACGTTCCTTCAACAATGCATTGATTAACGAGAGCCTCTGGAGAGGGCTGACAGGCAGGGGAATTTGGTCACAAATTATTAGGGGAAAATGCATGAATTACAAAGCCTTTGATGTGTGGATCAAAGAAGGAGTGGTACATAAACACACCTCTTCTTTTATTTAGTGTAACATTATGAAAAAAACATTGGTTGTTTGAGGGACTTTGCTGGGAGATTGTGGATGGTACACAAATAGAGGTTGATCTTGATGTGATCAAAGCTTTACAAGGAAACCACTTTCTGTCTACTCATCTCCTAAAACATCTACAGAAGCATGGAACTGATAGACTTGGAGTCTCGGGTATGGATAATGTCCTTGGTTTATTATTAGATAAACTAGAGAATCTCTAGGCCTACCAAAGTGGTCATAGTGATACGGGATTAGATACAAGAACAGAAGTCTTGATTGGAAAAGGGAGACTCAAGGCTAAAGAGTATTCTCAAAACATATGATGATAATATTTATAGAGGTCATCAAAGAACTCTTTAGTTGGTTGGAAATATGTTAAAGAGCATAAAGTGTCCTTTGGGTGAAGGTGTTTAGCCTTTACTATGCCAACTAGAGGACTTAACAGTTATGATGTGTACATGTTTAGACTGGTTAATGGTTTAGTCTACAATGAGTTTATCAGGGGAAGAAGGAAATAGAAAATAAGGTTTCCCTGGTTAGGAGAAGAGGTTTGAAGGCCTCCAAAGAGGAAAATTGTGTGTAGTGACCTCTCTGGTATTACTTGAGAAGTTGACTACTTATTGGAAATGAGGATGAAGTGTTAAGTGTCTTCATGATTAGTGGAGATACTTGTATTTCATAAGCCTTCTAAGTAGTCCATTTCCCTATCAAAATATCCTTTTCATCTCTTGAGACAAGTTAAGGATCTCCTCTAGATACATGGTTTCCTAGGGAAAATTTAGGGATTAACCTCTTTTGTCTTTGGAATGCTAAACAATTTGGTGTTTGAGATCCTAGCCTCAACCTTGTGTCACATGGTCATCATGGTTCCATGACCATGAGCCTAATCAAAATGAGGCTTAAGCCCCAGGAAGGCAAAGTTTTGGAGTCCCAAGTTATTAAGATATCAAGCCCCGAGGTGTTGGGATTTCAAATGAAATAGATCCTTTCTTTTTTTTGGAAACTAACTAATTAATATTTCAATTGCGTTTTATAGATATTTGTGTTCCCAACAAATCTATTTTTACTTGTTGCACTGATAAGCACTCTAAAACCCAATATGGGGAAGATGTTGTAGTGAAGAATGAAGTGTTATATCAAAAAATAATGAAAAAAAATCATAATTTCAACTCAACAAAAAAAGTAGTAGTAATAATAATAATAATAATCAATTGGATCGATTTATTTTTTATATTACAATTTTGTTTTTATTAATCAAATTACAAACAATTTATTCAAAAAAACAATCCATAATATGCATATCACATTAAAATAAATTTACATAATGACAACGTAGATCCATCTTAACCCATATTAACCTGGTACCTATCAAGCATCGAGAGGGATTGAATCTCTTGAGATGCAAATCTCTTTCGGACTTCAGAACTTGAAGAAAATTTTTCACCTTAATGGATTTGATCCCTCTTAATGTTATATATTAAGGATTAATATGGATCTAAGTTGGTTCGACACACACACACACCATGTATCAACTCTGTGTCGAGCATGGAAGGAATTTCGTATCTCTTTCTTTTTAAAAACACACAAACCAATACATACATATGTGCATCATGTATGTATGTATGTATTGGTGTGCATGTTGTTAAAAGGAAGGATATGTGTAATACCTTCCATGCTCAGCATGGAGTTGATACATGGTGTGTGCGTGTGTGTGTGTGTGGAACTAGCTTAGATCCATCTTATCCCTAGATCTATAACACTGAGAGGAAGAGATTACATCCCTCTCAGTGCTATAGATCTAGGGTTAAGATGGATGTAAGCCAATTCTACACACACACACCATGTACCAACTCAATGTTGAGCATGGAAGGAATTTCATATCTCAATCATTTTTAGCAACACAATAATGTGTGTGTATGTGTATGTGAAGTTGATATTTAAATATATTAGTTTAATTTAATACTCAAATATTTTGATTTAAAGCCTATATTGACATATTTTTGAAAAGCAAAAGAACTACACATCTTCCTCACACTCAAAATTGAAAAATATAAGATTTCTTATTTGCTTTCAATTACTTTATTTCTCTCTATATAAATTGATGTAAGATTATTTTATTAACCAAATATGTATTTTTGTCTATAGCCAACATTGTTTTTCTGTTTAGTGATAGTTTAATTTTATTTTAAAAAAGACATGTTTTAACTCAAGGTTGTGTTGAGAAATCAATGCTTAGGGTTTGATTCCTCTTTCTTGATAATTACTTGTGATTTATGTTGGATTATTTTAATTATTTATTAGTTCATATTTCATCAGGAAATTATGAAATAAATGTATATGAAGATCACAATAACAAGAGACACAAGATGTAGGCTCTTAGCTAGGGGAAAACCCCTCCAAGGGGAAAACCCAATCCAACTCTTCTACTAGTAGATTCAAATCAAGATGAGACAATCCAAGATCCTTTATACCTAAATGAAGATCTCCTCCTATCACCAAGTTAGCTTTCCTCCTTGTAGATGACCCCTGCCAAAGTCTCCAAGTGTCAGCTTCATAGTAGTAACCTCCATCCAGAATTTTGACCCCCAGCTTCAGAAATTCGGACATGTAGTAGATTCAAAATTTCAGCCCCAACTACAACCCAAAAACTTTGTACGTGTGAGAAATATTTCCCAAAAACTTGACTTAGGTCTTTCAGATTCTTCCTTCCTTCACCTGCAACTTTGGTCTTTTTTTTCTGCTTCTCTTTCTTGTAGATCGAACTTGTTGAGTGAGTGCTTCAAATAAGTCGAGTTGCCTCTATATATATAGCCTTTCTGCTGGGCCGAACTTCCCTAAGTCATACTGACTTCATGAGGAAAGGGTTGACTTGGTGTGGAGTTGACAAATGGAATTTTTGACTCAAAAATAACTCCTTTTACATGACACAAAAGCCTATGACGGTTCTAATAAAAATGAAAATGACTCTATTGACTCAAGACAAAACCTAGAAGCCTTCAATGGAGGCTTTTACCTAAGAATCGTTGACCCAAGCATGAAGCCCATGCTTTAATAAGTCATTTTATTTAATAATAAAATTTCTTTTGAAAATCCAATTATGAAGACTAAAACTAGTTAAATTCTTTAGCACTCCCTCTTAACTAGGGAGGAATTCATAATTACATACATATATAGGTACATGGAAGATCTCATAATGAAATTAATTAGGAAGAGTTATAACACACATAATGCTACATATTAGATACATGACCAGTGTACTCTAATCGAGTGGGACTAAGGTGTACTCAAGCTTTAGCCTCTCTAGGTACCATCACAGTTTTAAGCTCTAAAATCAACCCAAGTATCTAGGTGTGTATCCAAGTTCGGAGCTCCATGACCAACGACACCCTCTCCCTACTTTGGGATCTAGACATCAACACATAGGTAGGCCAGATGTCCTCCCAAGCATCTTGTTGGCACAAGATGCTTCATCTCTCCCTATCAACTAAATTTGTAACATCAACCAATCTAAGCATGCTTCTAAAGTATTCAAACTTCTTATTTGGAATATATTTCGTCAATACATCAAATACATGTTCATTCGTCAGAATATATTGTAGCTTCATGACCCCATCTTGTACAAAACTCCTAATGTAATGGTACTTGTTATTGATATGCTTTGTCCTGGCATGGAATACGGGGTATTCAAACATCTTGATGTTTCTTCAATTATCAAAATTTATCATTGTATGATCTAGAGGATTTCCAAACAAATATGTCAAGAGTTTTCTTAACCAAACATCTTATTTTCCTGCTTCACATGCAACAACATATTTAGCTTCAACACTACTTAATGGAACATGATTTTTTTTACTACTCATCTATGAAATCATAATATATCCCAAACTGAAACAACTACCAACAATGCTTCTCCCATCAGTCTCACTTGCACCCCAATCGGAATTGGTAAAAATTGTTAACTTAACTTCCTTTCCATCATACTTCAAGAAGTGGTGAATTGTTCCATGTAGTGTTTTGGAGAATTTAGCATCTATGGATAAACACTAATTCACTAGACAAGTAGTTGTGCCTAGAACAACAATTTAAAGTGTTTCAGACTTTTCTTGTAAGCAATATATAAGAAGAGAGGATAGAAGGCCTACCTGTAGTTCCGCTTTCCTCTCGTCTCCCTGTTATCGATTCCGTCGCTCCTTCACGTACTTAATCGCTTGAGAAGTACCCTGTAAACACAATAGAAGACAAAAACTGATCAAAGCATACGATCCATTGATTATAAATGAAATGAATCAGAAGCAATTCATACATATAAGCATTATGAAAGAACACAACATATGGAAAAAGGTTAAAACACTTTATTAGATAGGAGAGGGAATTACAACCATCAGTGTTTGATTCAAAGTCATTCCTCCAGCTTGGATCCCATCCACATCACATCAAAAGCAAGACAAGCCTGTGACATCACATCATTTGCTCCAAAGTCAAGTCTCATAGCAACATTATCTCCTTACAATTCAACATAATCCAGCCCCTGATCACTTAGATGAGTGGTCAATTTATAGGAAGATGAAGGAGGTTTTGTCATTAACGGTGACATTGACTGGCCTTCCATACTTAAAATTAGTTAAATGGAGGAAGGGATGAGAGGATAGGATGCTCGTTAACTCATTCCTCATCCATTTTCGAGCTCATAGGAGTTGATAAGACAAGGAAACTTCTAGATGACTCCAAAAGATAAGAATATTCCCCAAACCCGATGTGAAGTTAGTCTTCCTCCTTGTAGATGACCCCTACCAAAGTCTCCAAGTGTCAGCTTCCCAGTAGCAAGTTCCATCCAGAATTTCAGCCCCCAGCTTCAAAAATTCGGACATGTAGTAGATTCAAAATTTCACCCCCAGCTACAGCCCAAAAACTTTGTACGTGTGAGAGAAATATTTCCCAAAAACTTGATTTATGTCTTCCAGTTTCTTCCTTCCTTCTCCTGAAACTTTGTTATTTTTTTCTGCTTCTCTTTCTTGTAGATTGAACTGTTGGGTGTGGAGCCTGATTATCTTCTATATTCAAAGGTATCGCCACATTGGACCCCAGTTTGAAATGGGGCGACAACCTCATGATGCTTTGATTCTTTCATTAGAAAATATTATTGATGCTTGGGTGGTAGATTCATGGGCCTCATTCCATGCCACACCTCATAGGAAACATTTTTGTGATTGTGTTCAAGGAGATTTTGGACAGGTTCGATTGGGTGATGATAAACCCTGTAAAATCATTGGAATGGGTACAGTTTTCATAAAACAACAAAATGGAATTCAGTGGCTATTGAAGGAGGTAAGGTATGTTCCAGATCCGAAGAAAAATTTGATTTCATCAGGGCAGTTGGGAGGTGAAGGTTGCGTAACTGCTTTCACAGATAAAACCTGGAAGGTCACTAAAGGATCCTTGGTAATAAAGAAAGGAGGAAAGGTTGGTACATTGTATTTATGTAATGGTATTTCTAAATTTGTTAATGCTTTAACCTCTACAGGAGAAGATATGACATTGTGGCATCATAGGCTCGGGCACATGAGTGAGAAGGGGATGCAGATTCTTCACTCAAGAAATTTGTT
>APFE031275365.1:0-33977 GCA_000404065.3 Pinus taeda | reverse complement strand
CGGCCTACGAGCCTAGTTCGATGGATGTGCCATCTCTCTCTATCCCTTCTACTTCTGAAAATATTTCTTCTTCAGATGATGACAGTGAGGATGACAATCCTCCCCCACCTTCTCGGGATCCTCCTTCAACTCTTCAGGTTCCAAAATGGGTTTGTGCTACTTGGGATGCAGCAGGTGCTCTTGCAGGTGATCCTATAGATCAATGACATACACGTTCTCAGTTCGATAGAGCCTCTTCTTTATTGGCCCAAGCTTCAACGAATTATGACCCTGACACCTTTGCAGAAGTTTCAGGCCATCCTGATTGGGACGCAACTATGAATGAGGAATATTGTTCATTATTGGCAAATGATACATGGGATCTCGTTCCTCTTCCAAAGGGGCGAAAACTTGTTAGATGCAAATGGGTTTACAAAACCAAGTTTGGACCAGATGGAAAAGTTGATAAACATAAAGCTAGTCTTGTTGCTAAGGGTTTTTCACAAGTTGAAGGCATTGACTATACTGAAACCTTCTCCCTTGTTTCCAAAATGAACTCTATCTGCCTTGTTCTTTCCCTTGCTGCCTCTTTCAAATGGGAAGTCCATGAGATGGATGTTAAATCTACCTTCTTGCATGGGGACTTGCATGAATAAATGTATATGGAACAACCTATTAGCTTTATACAAACAAACTCGAGTCTTGTATATCGGCTTAATAAATTTCTTTATGGTCTCAAGCAAGCCTCTCGGGCTTGGTATGCCAAAATGGATAGCTTTCTTTTAGATACTGGTTTTTCTAGGTGCCATTCTCACAATACTATCTACACAAGAAAGTGGGTAAGTCTCTTATCTTTCTTGTTCTTTATGTTGATGATCTTATCCTTACTAGTAGTGATCCCAACCTTATAAACCATATGAATTCCAACCTTAAAAAGTAGTTTGAAATGACATACTTAGGATATTTGCATTATTTTCTTAGTCTTCATGTCTTGCAATCCAAGGAAGGCATTTCCCTTTCCCAGTCCAAGTATGCCTATGATATTTTATGCCACTTTCACATGAAATACTATAAGCTATCCCGTTATCCCCTTTTGTCTGGAGCCAAAATTTCAGTCACGTGTACTTCCCTTGAAGTTGATGCTACCTTATACCGTCAACTTGTAGAAAAACTTTTGTATATGACCGATACCCATCCTGACCTTTCCTTTGATGTTTTCCTTATTGCTCGGTTTATGCAAAACCCACATGAAAGTCATTGGAAAGAACCTAAAAGAATACTTTGTTATGTTCGAGGTATAATTCAGTTTGGGATTCATTACAGTGCAAAAGTATCTCCTCTATTGGTTTGTTTCACTGATTCCGATTGGGCTGGTGATGTGAAATGGGGACCTAAAGGCTTCTTGTCAAGCTTACAAGAACCTCTCCCACTCCAAAGCTTATATATTCCCAAGATCTAGTTTACGATTAACCAATTATGGAATTAAAAGTGCTTGAAATAGGTGTATGCTTTTGTTTGCCTTTAAATTGTCTAATGCTTTAAGTTTTGTTGCTTATGTTGATGTTTAAATACATGTAACAGTAAATAATACAGCAATTAAACAAACACATAAGACAATAATATAATATGGAGTTCCCCCTAATATCTTGAGCTACCTCTCCTTGAGCTCTAGTCAACTCGACTAGGCTATTTAGGATTATGGATAAATTGTTTTACAAGCTCCACGCTCAACTCCATTAGTTTAGAACTGAACCTATGGGTTTAGAATACCATTTTATCCCGCTGGCTGTCCATACTTTGGAGAAAAATGTAGGCTTCTCTGGACTAATTATTTCAGTCAATGCTTTGAGCTTCTTGAGCTTCTGGCTTCTTTGACTCCCTCATAATTTTGCACTGTCTCTGGAACTCCTTCTTCTGCCTTCAACGCACATCAGACACCAGCAACAACTTGATCATTTCAATCTCTTCATTGTTCTGAACTTCATTACATCCCATGGCTCTTAGAAGTCTGTTTGAGCTCTCTGGCTCTACGGCTCTGGCTCTCTAGTTAACAGATTCTAGCTCTCAGCTCTCTGGCTCATCTGGCTCTAACTCTCTTAGCTATCTAGCTCTGCCCGTCTGGCTCTGCCTCTGCTGGGCCCTCTGGCTCTGAAGCTCTCAGGATTTCTGGCTCTTGGCGCTTGAGTTCTCGGGCTCTCTGTCCCTTTCGTGTTTCACTTGACTTCCCAGCAACTCTCGACCACTCCCTGAAGGGAAAGCTGGATTCTCTGTGTTATCAGTAGTTCACTCGACCTCCAAGCGACCTCCAAGGAACTCTTGGTGAATTGTGCTCTCTGTGTTTTTGTAACACATCGGTTACAATCCTCCATCATTGAAGAACCCGACTATTTCATCACAAGAATCACTTTCCCATTGTAATGAACCAATGGGCATAAGAAACCCAACCGTTTGGCCTTCCTCCTACAGAAAGCCTACATTCGAACACGTAATGCAATACGCTGGGAAAACTGGAAAAAACACATCATTGGAGCATTTAATCGAACTTAAAATATATGCAATCGCATCTATAAACCCATCGAGTCCGCCATTCTATCTCCAATCGCAATTGCATTGGCGTATGGCAAAAAAAAACCCAATACATGGGAAATACATAGAAATCCCGTAAATCTAGAGTTCAAAAGTTATGAAATCACGCTTATAAACTCTATTGGGTTCGCCATTCTATCGACATATTGCAAGTCGCATATCGCAATGTGCATTGGCCCTTTGTATCGGGGATCACCAATATCGGCATATCACTATCGGCCCATTCGCTATATCAGCATATCGCAATATCATTGTCGCAATGGCCCCGGGGGTCTTCCCTTTGACTGTGCTGATCGCCGACGCTGATCATCACATATCGCAATCGACTCTTCCTCGGTCCCAATATCGCATTTAAGCCTTTCCACGATGCGATATGTCGGAGATCACTATCGAGGGAGTCCTTCCGCGTTTGGTCTACATCCTCCTTTCGATGCGATTTTTCCATATAAGGCCTTAAGCCCATTTTTATAAGAATTTGCCTCCTTTTCAAAAGACAATGGGCAAGCTTCTTATTACAATAACTTCTTCATCCGAAGTCCATTTTAGCCCATTCAAATTGCATTAGATTCAGATTGAAAAATCTATGCAATGGGACTATTTCCAAGAGCATCCCTTGTCTTTCATTTTCCTCTATGAGGAATATTCATAGACTTAGAAGTCTATTCTAGATCCATTTTGGATCAGCTGGTGACCCTGATGATTGGAAGTCTACTGCAGGTTATGTATTCATTCTTGTTTATGGACCTATTGCATGGGATTGCAAGAAACACAGTGCCATTTCTCTTTCTTCAGCAAGAACAGAGTATCGTGGCACCCTAGAAGCTACTAAGGAAGCCCTATAGCTTCGTCATATCCTTTCAGAGTTTGGCTTTCAATAGTAGCATTCGACTACACTTTAGTGTGATAATCAAAGTTTCATTCAACTATGTAAAGATCGAGTCCAACATCAGCCTAACAAACACATTGAACCACACATTCACCTCATCAAAAATCTCATTCATGAGCATTTTCTCGAAGTACAATATTGTTCAAATGATGATCAAGTTGCATACATATTTACAAAGGCTCTCACAGAGGCGAAGTTTACTAAACTTCGATTTATGGTTGGAGTTCAAGAAGTTGTCCCTAAGGGGGGATATGATCTAATGCCTCCTTTCTTATCCTATTGTGTCATATTTGTACATCCTTAAATCATATCCCAAGTTTTTCTTAAGGGGGGATGTTAGGATATTCCGACACATAGGAAATATTTAAGTATAACTTGGTCTAGTGTAGAGTTAGGTAAAGTGTGTTTCTTTACTATGTACTTTTGTAACTTACAATCTGACGATCATGATATGTTCTAGAGATGAAGTGATCCGATGGTTCATTCTCTCGTCGGTAGTACCGACACTTGATCTGTGGCTTAACACCCGATTAGTCCATGATCTCTATTTAAAGAGCATGGAGGGTCATTTGTAAGGTGATCGTTCATGAGAGAAGCTTATTTAAATTTTCTTTCTTTTACATTAATAAATTGCTTGAAGTGGCCGCGTTGGCTCAGACCGTGGAATCTTTCCGTCTTTGAGGATTTTAATCACGTCAAGAATACTGGTGTACTGATCTGTGATCTGTTTGCCGGTGGTGTCCCTTGGTGTTCTATCTAAGGAACTTACCCTGTAAATTCCTACAAGGGTGGTGAAGTTGACTCCAATTTTTCTGTTTCTGCTTCTCAGAATGTGGGAGTTTGTGGTTTACTTTAAAATCATATGAAAAATCCTTCTATTCTGTCAACAACATCAATTTGAATTTGCTCAAGTTAATGTGACTATATAATAAGTATTCCATATGCATGATCACAAAATCCACTTGTAGCTATAAAACTGTGAATTTCCACTTTTTTTCACTAGAAAATTGTTAGAGTTTTAGGTTGAATTTATCTGGATAAAGCCTATTGAAGGAGCTAGTGGCTACCATCCCAAAGTTTGGGGAAGTGCTCATGCGTCAGGCATCAACAAATTGTATGCTGGGCATGATTATCATGATTTGGTAATTAAAACTTTAAGATTCTAAGAAATATATACACAAATATGCCCTTACCACTTAGGTTATCCTACAACAATGTATTGAGTGCTATCTTGGAAATATATTTCAATTGAAAAAGAGATAGTGCTTGACCCATATTGAATAGTCCAAAAAAACAATCTCAAAATTTGAGAAGTTTCAATAACCCCTACACTCATTGTTGATTGATTTCTCAGTTAATCAAAAGGTGATTAATCAACTTTGTTACTCCACATAAGTTATTTCATTGGATTTCCAAATACCTAATGCCAACATAACATAAAGACATGTTTTAACACGTATTGAAAATTTCACACTCTTTACTTTTTATAAGTCTCAATGAACATATTTTAATGGTATAATATAGGTGTTGAAGTAATAATTTATAAATTTTGTATAAATTGATCAAGCAAAAATTCATATTTTATTCCTTTTGGTGTAAAAGTGACTTTAGAAACTCTATTGTGATGTTGAAGAGAAAGTGGAGGGTATCAGGAGAATCTCAAAATTTGGAATGAAGGTATTGGAAGACTTTTGGATGTATATCCAAAATTCGTAAAGGAGGAAATAAGTCTAATGCTTTTATCTTCCTAATGAAATGGAGTGTTGCTCAGTAGTGAAAAGGGGACAATGTAAGTGTTGAAAGCTTCATCATGTATCAATTTTTTAATAAAAATATTCATTTCTTTATGGTAGACGTGTTCTACACCACCTTGAAATAGAATAAGGGAGTCTAAGGGCTCTTGTATATGCATGGAATTTGTGTATGATTTTAGATGTGTGATACTCTACTTCATTGTCATCGAAATCAATGTGTTCCATTCCCAAACCCCATTTACTATTCTAGATTATAGTGCTGCAAGACCCTTGATCATTGTTCTCCGACACAGTTGTCCTCAATAGACTTATCCCTTAGCCGGCACAACAATGTGTTGATCTGCCTTAGCATGTGCAATGCACTGTATTTTTTTAGTTATTTTCTTCTAAAATATTATGATCATGAGTATTTTTGAAATATTAGGTATTGTGGACTCAGAGTGTTTTAGCATTTCCTTATTGATAGGAGACATGGATCCACCCACTAAGAAAAGTTGGGACAAGGAGATCGTAGAAGGCAGTGAATAAGGGGCAGTGAAAAGTCATACTATCTTAGTTCCCATATATGCACACACAACCTACTATATATAAACATCAATGTTAATGACTTGGGCAGGTATCTATCAATAATTTGCATGAAAAGAGGTGTCTGGAGATGAAGAGGACAATGAGGTGTATCATAGTGTCAATAACTTATGGCTGCACAAAGTAGTAGCACACCAAATCGCCCTATCGTGTGCTGAAATAATTGAATGGATTATCAAGTGTATAAACATAAAAGATATGACTATCTAAGATTGCCATGGTTTAGACATAACAACTTACACATATCCTTGCATCGTTGAATATTATAAGCTTCCAGGCAGCCAAGTGTCACTTACAAGTAAATGTTTTTGTAATTTTCCTCTTTCTAGTAAGGATATCCTTGAGACTTTGTGGTAAGATCCCAATAATTTTTGTTTCTAATCCGATGGGATATATAAAACCAAGTTATTAATAAAGGCATATTAAATGGTGGCAGAAATGTGTTATAGATTGTATGGTAGGAAAGATGCATAATGTTTTGATTATAATTGGGTACCAATGATGTAGAATTTTACTCAAGATGGGAGTATCTTTAATTGTGTAGAGATTCTAGCAGCATCCACCATGACAAACGTAAAATGAGACCAAAAGCCATGAGGAGGACAACAACCTAAATTCTACATGGCATCATATTTGCTAGATACAATATGTGCAAGATGCTAGTTTGAGCCATTAAGATGGAGGTGGAACTTTGCTACAATAGAAGCAGAGGCCAGTGATCTAGAATGTTTCAAGTTTAGTACACTAAACTTGAAACACATATGATCCCAAGGGTATTGCTACCAACCACTGTAAACAACTAAAGTACACATGGCCATACACCTATTGTCGTTGTGACAAACACCCTCCAAATTTTGGAGCCTCCTTATGATCATGTCGTCCTTTGTTTCAAGCCATTATTGTCATGCTTAATCATGTTGATCAAGTGTTCACGTCTTCTTTTAAGAATTCTAATTGTCGAAGTGAACCACTTTTACATGCTTATCTTGTGATGATTGCATAGAAAGCCTCTTCTGAGCAAGGCTAGCAGTCAATGTGTATCCTTGCAAGTCAAGAATTGTGCAATGCCTAATCATAATAACTACACAATGCCTAACCATAGTGATTGCATAGTGCTTGGTGACAGTAACTGCGTAATCCCTAGTGACAAAGATTGCACAATATTTGTGGACATTGCCTACCCAGTTCTTCAGGACAGTGCTTGTGCAATACACAATCCTTATCCCCCACACAATGGCACTCCCAAACCCCATTTACTATTCTAGATCACAATACTGCAAGACCCTTAACCATTGTGCTCCGACACATTTTTCCTCAATAGACTTTTCCCTTTGTCGGCACAACAATGTGTTGATCTGCCTTAGCATGTGCAATGCACTGTATTTATTTAGTTATTTTTTTCCAAAATATTTTGATCATGAATATTTTTGAAATATTAGGTATTGTGGACTTGGAGTGTTTTAGCATTTATTTCTTGATAGGAAACATGGATCCACCACTAAGAAAAGTTGGGGCAAGGAGATCGTAGAAGGCATCGAATAAGGGGCAGCGAAAAGTCATATTCTCAGTTCCCATCTATGCACACACAACCTACTATAAATACAAATCAATGCTAATGACTTGGGCATGTATCTATCAATAATTTTCATGAAAAGAGGTGTCTAGAGATGAAGGGGACAACGAGGTGTATCATAATGGAAAGAACTTATGGTTGCACAAAGTAGTAGCACACCCTATCGCCCTACCACGTGTTGAAATAATTGAATAGATTATCAAGTGTATAAACATAAAAGACATGATTATATGAGATTGCCATGGTTTAGACATAACAACTTACACATATCCTTGCATCGTCGAATATTATAAGCTTCGAGGCTGCCAAGTGTCACTTACAAGTAAATGGTTTTGTAATTTTCCTCTTTCCAGTAAGGATATCCTTAAGACTTTATGGTAAAATCCCAGTAAGTTTTGATTCTAATATGAAGGGACATATAAAACCAAGTTATCAAGAAAGGCATATCAGATGGTGGCAACAACGTGTTGTAGATTTATGGTAGGAAAGATGCATAATGTTTTGAAGATAATTGGGTACCAATGATGTAGATTTTACTCAATATGGGAGTATCTTTAATTGGGTAGAGATTGTAGCAGCATCAATCATGACAAATGTAAAATGAGCCCAAAAGCCACGAAAATGATAACAACCTAAAATTTACATGGCATCGTATTTGCTAGATAAAATATGTGCAAGATGTGAGTTTGTGCCATTAAGATGGAGGTGGAACTTTGCTACAATAGAAGCAAAGGTCGGTGATCTCGAATGTTTCAAGTTTATTACACTAAAATTTCACACATATGATCCCAAGGTATCACTAACAGCCACTGTAAACAACTAAAGTACACATGGCCATACACCTATTGTCGTTGTGACAAACACCCTCCAAATTTTGGAGCCTCATGATCATGCCATTCTTTGTTTCAAGCCATTAATGTCATGCTTAGTCATGTTGATCAAGTGTTCAAGTCTTCTTTTAAGAATTCTAAGTGTCAAAGCAATCCACTTTTACATGCTTATCTTGTGATGCCTGCATAGCAAACCTCTTCTGAACAAGCCTAGTAGTTAATGCGTATCCTTGCAAGTCAAGAATTGCACAATGACTAATCACAATAACTACATAATGCCTAACCATATTGATTGTACAGTGCTTGGTGACAGTAACTGTGCAATCCCTAGTGAAAAATATTGTGCAATATTTGTGGACATTTCCCACCCAGTTCTTCATGACATTGCTTATGCAATACACTATAATTATCCACCACACAATGGCACTCCAAAACCCCATTTACTATTCTATATCACAGTGTGACAAGACCCTGGACCATTGTGCTCAGACACATTTTTCCTCAATAGAATTATCCCTTAGCCGACACAATAGTGTGTTGATCTACCTTAACATGTGAAATGCATTGTATTTATTTAGTTATTTTCTTCTAAAATATTATGATCACGAATAATTTTGAAATATTAGGTATTGTGGACTTGGAGTGTTTTAGAATTTCTTTATTGATAGGAGACATGGATCCACCTACTAAGAAAAGTTGGGGCAAGTAGATCATAGCAGTGAATAAGGCGCAGTGAAAAGTCATATTATCTCAGTTCCCATCTATGCACACACAACCTACTATATATACAAATCAATGCTAGTGACTTGGGAAGGTATTTATCAAGAATTTGCATGAAAAGAGGTGTCTGGAGATGAAGAGGACAACGAGGTGTATCATAATGTCAAGAACTTATGGCTGCATAAATTAGTAGCACACCCTATCACCCTACCATGTGCTGAAATAATTGAATGGATTATCAAGTGTATAAACATAAAAGATATGACTATCTGAAATTGCCATGGTTTAGACATAAAAATTTACACATATCCTTACATCGTCGAATATTATAAGCTTCAAGGCTGGAGCCCGAGGACATTCTGGTAAGTTTCGACGTGGTCTCTCTTTACACATGTATTCCTATCAATGAGGCCATGAAGGTGATTTATAAGCTCACAGACTAGGATACGGCGAAATTGGTTGAGCTTTGCCTTACCTCCACCTTTTTCAACTTCGAAGGAGAATTCTATGAGCAGACTTGTGGGGTTGCCATGGGTTCCCCCTTGTCCCCGATGGTCGCCAATCTCTTTATGGAGGATTTTGAGTCTAAGGCTTTGGCCTCTTCTCTTCTCCTTCCAAAGCTTTGGAAAAGATTTGTAGATGACACCGGTGTTGTCTGGTCTCATGGTCCTGATGAATTGGATCTTTTCTTCAATCATCTTAATAACCAGTCCGCCGCCATAAAATTCACGATGGAAAAAGAAGACAATGGTTGTCTTCCGTTCTTGGATGTTCTTATCTCTAAGAAAGCGGATGGTTCTTTCTCTCATCAAGTGTTTAGGAAGAAGACGCATACTGAGCAATACTTGCATGCTTCTTCCCATCATTTCCCAGCTCAAAAGATAGGTGTTCTAAGCACTCTTGCCACCCGTGCTGTTAGAATCTCTGATGAAGAGAGCTTGGAAAAGGAGAAGGCTCATCTCCTTGATGTCTTTGTGAAAAATGGTTACGATAGACACCTGGGTCAAAAGGCCTTCCTCAAGGCTAAGAAGGAGCCGTCTATCCGTAGGGATCCTAATGATCGTGTCAGGGGGATTAACCTTCCGTATATCCAAGGGACCACGGATAGGATTGCGAGGATTTTGAGAAAGTTTGATGTACTCGCAACTTTTAGACCTCTTAATACTATCTGTAGCTCCCTCAGATCTGTAAAAGATCCTATTGACCCTAAAGACATGAAGGGCGTCTATGTCATCCCTTGTTCTTGCGAGATTCCATATATTGGTGAGACAGGTCGCTCTATCGATCAAAGGATTAGCGAGCATTCAGCTGACTTGAGGCATGGGAGGATCAAATCCTCAACCTTAGCGGAACATGCCGAGAAGACGATGCATCATGTATGTATCGAAGAGGCTCAAGTCATCGCTAGAGTGGCTCAGTTTCACCATCGAAAGTTTAGGGAGGCCCTGGAGATTGAAAAAAGGCCGAATAATCTTAATAGGGATGATGGCTGGAAGATCAGTAGCTGCTGGGTCCCAACCCTATCTTCCTAGCCTCCGCGGTCCCTTCTTAATAGGTTCTCTCTGTTTCGTGTTTCCTTTCCTTAGTGTTGTTTTCCGTTGGGTTTATTATTCTCCTGCTTTACTCCTGTTTTGATTTGTTCTTCCTTTAATTTTCGTCCTTTTGGTTTGATTTAATCCCCTCTATTTTCCTTATTTATTCAAAGTTGTTTTAATATTGGCATCTTGGGAATATTTAGCATAATATATTCTATTTAGTAAGCGATCGATGAATAGTAATTGTAATAACCTTAGAATGGAAGGTTTGTATTTAGCTTTCAATTAGCCTTAGATTTTTAACATCATAATGCTATGGTTAAGGTATAGTTAGAATTAATGAATGAATTATAATTTGCTTTTTCGTAATTAATTTTACATTTATTCATTTAATAAAAAAAATATCCTAAGTTAATTTAAACTATCTAAATAGAGTAAGAGGAAAACTGTTTAAATAGGTATTTTAATCCAATAGAATAAATATTATTAATATGTTAGGTAATGAAAAATTCTATTAATATATTTGGATAATACATATATATATATAAATTATATAATCATTAAATAAGAACTTAATGGTTATAAGTAGATAATTTTAATATATATTCTATCCATGTTTAAGGTGGAGTATATTTATTATTTATATATACTAACATTTATATGATATTTAGATATTATATATAATAGTTGAATGATTTAAATCAAATTAAAAATGGTTGGTTTGAAACATAACCAAAAATGGTTCTATTTATTTAATATAAATTTCTAGAGAATTAATATTATATGAATTTAAATAAATTACATTTAATTGCAATTTTGGGTATTAAATATATTTATTAAATATATGTATTATTATATAAAAGTATTTTAATCCATAGATAAATAAAATAGGATAATGAAAAATTCTATTAAGTATAATGATATAGATATATATAATATATAATATATATAAATAATTTATATATATAATCATTAAATATATTTATTGATTATAAGATATTAATATTATATTTATATTCTTTATATTTAGATGGAATATTTTTATTTTTATATATACATACATTTATATATATATATTATTTAGTTATTATATTTATATATAATAATTTAAATAATTAAATGGTTAGGTTTTGAAAACTAACCATGGTCTATTTTATTTTCTAATATAATTTTCTAGTAATTAATTTAATAATTTAATAACTTAACATTAAATATAGCATTATATTGGGTATTGGAAAATATTATTAATATATGTATTTATTAATAATTTAAATAATTAAATAGATAAATTTAATATCTAATCACTTTTCTGGTTTATTTTTACCCAGTTTACTTGACTCCGTAGATCTGATAATATTTATAAAAAAGTAATATTATTTTAGATTTGACTGGGGTCTTAAGTTGAAAAATAGCCGTTAGTCGTTCTAGCCGTTGAAGTCTCTGCTTAGACTATTTAACACGCTATACTGGATCTGTATCTTCAACTTGTCCTGACGATGAACCACACTGGTTGGTTCGAAACGCGTCGACAAATGATCAATTTATGTGATTTCGCCAAAAAATCTAAACAAATGTTATGGATCACAGAAGTCTAAATTCTTTGATAATTTCCCTGAACTTAGAATGTATACGCTACTATTATAAATCATATCTATGTATGTACGTGTTATTCAAGAACACAAATTGTGTACAAATATTAGATCAACTAGTTATTAAATTCCCTTTGTAGCAAACAATACCATATCTCAAAACAATAATATCCAGTATCAGCATGATTTCAACAATAGACTACCATACAGATCTCATGAAAATCATATAGTGTGCATTCATTGAATCACTACTGCCAACAATTGTGCATCCCTACATACACACACTGTCAAATTAATCTATGCATACATAGATTTCTACACTTATAGTCTTGCATACACTGTTATTATCATAGTCATTAACTTCTGCATAAACCCTCTTCAAGCATAAACACAATCATATTGATTTGCAAACATTAATAAGCCAATTCACCAATACACCTGTAAGAAGCAAATCAAGCACATCCATTATCTTTCCAATACATCTAAATATCTCTCATATTTGAGTCTCATCCTTGCACCTTGATGCACACTTGTTCCATATCAAATCACATTGAATATCTCATAAAAAATGCACATACTAACTACTCAATATCCTTCTCAATTTATAGCCTTCAACCTTGCCAATAGCATAGGAAAATCATTTAGATTTGTTGTTGGTAATTATTGACGGAATCAAATAGATGTTGTTGACACAAAACCATGGGAGATTACCATGGGAAATGCTCATGGTTTTTTATTTTCCATGCATAGAGTTGTGTAGACATCTCTTGTTCATGAAACCTGCATATGTACGTGATTTTCCTTCACATGAGTAGCACATGGTTTTGAAAACTTCACATTTTTCTAGCTTATTCAATTATATCTTGTGACTAAGTTTCCATTACACTTCCTCATTTATGCAACACTTGTACAAGAATCCAAATAATTAGCAAATCTTTGTAATCATTATCCATCTGTAGCCTAGTTGGTCACATTAATGTTGTGCTCAATCATAACAAGTGTGATATACTATGACAAATTGACATAAAGGAGAACACGTTTACATCCAGGTTGACATCAAGGACAAGAAATTAGCCATAATGCCAATAATCTTCCCCTTTGGATTTGAGGTCAACCTCTTGCAAAACACCAAGTCCTTCTCTCCCCTTTTGACATCATGGGCAAAGGGCGGAACCAAGATGAGAGAGAAGTACTCCCCCTTCCATGCTCATTACTATAAATATGATATGTTGATGTGAAACACATAACCTCTTTGACTAACCATGCTCCCCTTGAGCATATACTGGATCTTCTAGAGATATGCAATGTAGATACAAGGATTTATGAAGCAAGTACATAGTTGTACATAACCAAATATTCCCATATAACTATCACAAATAATGAATCTATGATTCCAAGTTTACATCAATCACCTAGAGAAAAAGGGAAACATATATGACATGACCAATAGCCTATACATGACTAAATTTTACAATGTTTACAACAAGGGTCTCTTGATGACCATTACACCAAAATATGATGACACATAACTATACATGTGTTCTCCTTTATGCATGATCATCATCCAAGACATCCATAAAAAATGACATATGATATCACATCGATAACTTTCCATAAAGATGAGACTTATCAACAACATATGTGAATTCAAAGAAGACCTCAAGCATCACAAGCCATTAAGTAGAATAGGACTGTTGGCCCTCGATTTTGGTCTTATTTTTGCTTAAGGAAACTTACCAATCCATCTATTTTCCATCCATTTTTAACTTTATCCATCCCATTTTGATGTATTTCATATCCATTTAGGTATTTAATTTTAATTTTTCAAATTATAAAGTTTTTATGAAAATTTTGTTTCAAGTGCAAAAATTGACAGATTCAGAAATTCCCGTAATAGCTATATGGTTGATATGGTTGCACGACACTTGGGAATGAATTTGAAGCATGGATGGATAGCTTGGGAACTAGGACTAAGCCAACTATGCTTAGTTCGAACATAACAAGCTTTATTAGGCCCATTTAGTGCTAGTCAATCATGACTAGTCACTCGGAAATCCCATAGAAATATGGTAGTTTTGAGATTCTATGGGATTGACCATATCTCTTGGGATGGGATTGATGAATTCAACTTAGATAGATGGATATGAGTAGATGTTTTTGTTGGAATGATTATAGATCAGTTTGTTTCATAAGACTTCTATTTAAAAGCCAAGACTTTGATGGCTTATGTATTGATTTTTTATAATTTCATGCCGAGACACTTTTGGATTGGAGAGCTAATTTGAAGACTTGTTCTATTACTATTTTTCTGTTCAATAATATGGATGTGTGACTGAATTTGAGCTTCTGATATCAATCTTCAAAGTGTACAAAGCAAGGGTGGAGGGCCCCCATTCTAAGCTAAGTACACTTCCTTGTTTAAACTAGTTTTATTTCCTGTAATCTGGTTATTGTAGAACTAGTTTCCATGCTTTATTTCAGATTGATTTATGGTTAATGTATGGTGATTAATTTCATTATATCTTAGTTTATTCATCATTTTAGTAAGTTGGAAAAACAAAGTGTTCAAGTTGAACACTCCTTCTGTTAATTTGGTGAATTGTAACTAGTTTCCTTTGATTGCATGCAAGTAGTTTTCTTATGCATTTTTGGCATTAAGGTGAATGAATTATGATGAAACATATCAAGTGTCTCTTAAGTTAGGAGCCTTCTTTCATTAATTATTTGTCCATCTTAAGTTATTAGTTTTCAATTTCTGTTCATTAAGTAGTAATTGAGGAAGAATTGGACTTCTTAAGTTAAGAACCATTTCAGCTTTCCCTCTTTTTAAAAAAATGAATTGGAATTGTAATATGCATTTCTTTAGTTTTTGAAAAA
Organism: Pinus taeda; assembly: GCA_000404065.3. Classification (NCBI taxonomy): domain Eukaryota; kingdom Viridiplantae; phylum Streptophyta; class Pinopsida; order Pinales; family Pinaceae; genus Pinus; species Pinus taeda. The sequence goes on along the minus strand of APFE031275365.1, from coordinate 19,063 downwards.
CTTATCTTTCAAAGTTTGATTACATCTGATATTCACATATAGTGAACTTGCCTCTAAGTATTACCAACCCATATTGATAAGAAATATTTGTGTTAATTTCTGTAAATAAATTAGCTCAACATTTTGGCGTCGTTGTCGGGGAGGAAAATATCGACATAGTCAATAGGAAGATAACTTTCAAACTTTTCTAAAAAAACAAAACAAAAACATTAGTTACATTCCTTTTAGTTATGTTTCTTTATTCCTAGATATAGAGATCCTCAAGGTAGATTTGTTAAAAACCCCCCACAAGTAGAGATAAGATCATCAAAAACACCAGTTACTGGTAATCCAACAATTGAGGAATTGGAAGAAAAACAAAGAACTGGACAAAGGTTAACTTTAATTGAGAGGCAAACTTTGTTAGCTTGGGAAGCAAAACGAAAATAGCTATCAACTTCAGGAAAACAAAAGGAAACTACTAAAGAAAAACAACCTGTCTTTGCATCTATAAATCAACCTGTCTTTGAACAACCTGAATCTCCAATTAAATTTGAAACAACTAAACCAATGGCAGAAGAGGGACATGGATCTGTTATTCTTACTCCTGAACAACGAATTGAATATGAGAGACAACAAAGAGAGTGGAGAAGAGAAAGAGAGGAAGAGGCAAAACAAGAAAATGATAGAAAGACAGAAAATGATCGGAAAGACAACAAGATGGTGGTGATCAAGAAACTACCTTTGACTTTCCAATAGTAGATACAAGTGCAATATTAGGAGAAGAGGTGAAAATGAAAAATATTCCACCTTCTGTATTGCCAAATTTTTATGGAATGTCAACAGAAGATCCTGATGCTTTCATGTTTGAATTTGATATTCTATGTAGAACATATGGATACACTAATGACATACACAAACTTCGTCTTTTTCCTGCTACATTAAAAGCAGCAGCTTTAAAATGGTTCATGGGTTTAGGAGAGAAAACAATAGCTTCTTGGGATGATATGAGATCAGTCTTCCTTAAAAAATATCAAGCTTATTGTAAATCTAGGGACTCAAAGGAAGATGTTTTCAGAATGACACAACAAGAAGATGAAAGTTTAGAAGAATACTTAGAAAGATTTGCAGAGAATCTAGAAAAATCTAAACAACACTCTCTAAATCAGAAAACCATTCGAACAATCTTTCTCAAGGGTGTAAGAGATGAATACCTTGACATTCTGAATGTGATGGGTAAAGGAGATATTTCAAACCTGCCATTCGAAGAAATTGTTGAACTATGTCAAAAATATTCTAGAGGAAGATCAAAAACTGGAAAGAGAGAAGGGAGTTCAAAAGCAACAAAATCAGCAGCAGGAGGGATAACAAGAGCGAAAATAGGAAGCTTATTGGAAAAATTCAAAACTGACCTCCTAAGTACATTGGGAACACAGGTAGATGTTCTAAAGGCAAATAAGAAGAAGGAAGAACAAGAACAAGCTCCAGCAATCTTTTGTTCCAAATGTACAAAGAAACATCCATTAAGAGAATGTCCTTTGGATAGTATTCAAGTATGTGGTCTTTGTACAGAAAACTGTCTAAGATTGAAAGAATTGAAAATGAACTAAATGGAAGAAGTGCAAGGAATAGAAGGTTTCTATTATGTGGCACCACGAAGACCATGGCAACCTAGGTTGCCTCAACAAAATCCGCAACAATTCCCTAAACAAAACTATCCCTATCCGCCTCAAAATCCTTGGAATCCTCCAATGCCATGGCAAGCTTGGCATCCACAACAATATCCACACCAACCTGCACAAGGATGGAGAGGATATGGTTATGGAAACCACCCACCTCAACAGTATCAACAACAATATCAACATCCATTTTCATATCCACAATATCCATAGTCCATGCCATTTCCGCAACAAAATTTTGCATATCCACAATCCATGCCATTTCCACAACAGAATCCTCCACCATTGTTAACACAACCAAAACAGTTACATCTACCCTCAAACCAACCCAGACCAACTTAATTACCAGCCCAACCAGTGGCAAATCCGAACAATAAAATGGATAAGTCTGCATACGCTGTAGAAGAAGTAGCATATTTTCCAACATATTCTATTCTTCCTATAAATGATGTCCATTTAAGGTCTGGAAAGGTGCTTACAAAGGATTCTCCACCAATCATAGAAGAGCCAATTGAACAATGGGAACCACCTGAAACATCACAATCTGAAACACAAATTCAGAAAGGAAAAACTATTATAACTCAAACACCACCTTATCCTGAGAGGTTAGTAGAGAAACAAAAAGAAATGACCCTTCCTGAATTTGATATTTTAGATGAATTGAAAAATGCTCATGTAAAAATTCCTTTATTGAAGGCAATTAAGGAGATACCAATATATGCTAAAACAATAAAGGAATTATTCATTAAGAACACTGGTGAAAAGAAGAAGGATCCTACTATAATCCAAGTCATTGGCAAATTAGCAAGCCTCATGTCAACATAAACCATTGTAGAGAAATATATTGATCCTGGTATCCCTATGGTTACTATCTTAATAAATAATTTCTTAGTACCAAATACATTAATAGATTTGGGAGCAGCTATAAATGTAATGACTATGGAGACAATGAAAAATCTGCATTTAAACAACATTAGATCAACTTCTACAATTCTAGAATTAGCAGACAGATCTAAAGTTGTCCTAGAAGGAATACTAGAACATATCATAGTCTCTTTAGATTCATGGGAGTATCCGGTTGAATTCCTTATCTTGCAACCAAAAAGCAAATTTGGGAGGACATCCTCTAATCTTAGGCAGACCATGGCTAGCCACAACTGATGCCTTTATAGGATGCAGATCAGGAAGCATGATTATTTCACATGGAGATGAAAGAAAACACATTGCTCTTTATTCACCTGCACAATCATCTTCCTTAGAATCAATACTTGAAACTCAAGAACAACAACAAACTAAATCAGTTTTAAGTATAAATCAATTCTCTGACCTTAGAGAAGAGGAAGAGAATGAAGATTTAATGGATCTTTTCATCTCAGAACCAAACATTTCAGAGCAGCTTAGAGAGGTTCAATATGAAGCTGAAAGTAATCTTTTAAATCAATGTTTTCAGGAAACTTGTGCTGTTCAAACTTTGCGAAATTCTTTTATAGACATCTTTCTTGTAAACACAATCTCCAATCCAACAACAAAAACAATTGAGATATATCCTAGAAAACATTTGAACATTGGAAACCGGTTGCAATCATCACAAGAACAAGAGGTAATTGCATTATTACAAAAATATTCAAAAACTTTTGCCTGGGATTATACTGACATGCAAGGAACCCATCCCAATACATGTATCCACCACATCTATACAGATGATCAAATCAAACCAGTAAGGCAACCTGAAAGACGAATGAATCCCATGATGAAAGAAATAGTGAAAGAAGAACTACAAAAATTACTTAACGTTGGGTTCATCTATCCTATTTCAGATAGTCAATGGGTTTCTCCATTGGTAATAGTACCAAAGAAAAATGGAAAGTGGAGGGTATGTGTAGAATATCGGGAATTAAACAAAGAAACGTTAAAAGATCATTTTCCACTACCATTCATTGACTAGGTTCTAGACTCATTAGCTGGTAAGAAATTTTTCTCCTTCCTGGATGGGTTTAGTGGGTACAATCAGATTAGAATAGCAACAGAAGACCAAGACAAAACAACATTCACTTGCCCATGGGGAACCTATGCATATAATGTCTTGCCATTTGGTTTATGCAATGCACTTGCAACTTTCCAAAGAGCATTGCTTGAAATATTTGCTGATCTAATCCACGAATGTGTAGAGGTTTATATGGATGACTTCACAGTTTATGGAAACACATATAATGATTGCCTCAACAATCTTGAGAAAGTTTTGAAACGATGTATAGAAATAAATTTGTTATTGAGCAATGAAAAATGCTATATGATGTTGACAGAAGGCATAGTTTTGGGACACCATATTTCCGCTTCAGGGATTAAGGTGGATCCAGCAAAAATCCAAGTCTTCGTTAACTTAATGTCACCTACAACACAAAAAGAGGTAAGAAGTTTCTTGGGTTATGCAAGTTACTATAGATGATTCATTGAAAACTTTAGTAAAATAGCCCAACCTCTGTTCAAACTATTAGCAAGAGATGTTGAATTTCAATGGACAAATCACTGTCAAAATGCATTTCAAATATTAAAAGAGAAACTATCAGTTGCACCCATTCTTCGTGGGCCAAACTGGTCTCTGCCATTTCATATTTCAACTGATGCATCTGATACCATGATAGGTGCCTCACTTGGGCAGAAAGAGAATCTGTTCAATTATGCAATATACTTCATAAGCAAGAACTTAACACCTGGAGAGTTGAACTATACAGTCACAGAAAAAGAAATGTTAGTTGTAGTACATGCAGTAAACAAATTCAGGCACTATATAATAGGATACCAAGTATTTATTCATACAGATCATTCAACAATAAATATTTGATGAATAAACCTATCACCAACGAGAGAATAACAAGATGGTTACTGTTAATGCAAGAATTTAACATTACAATACAAGACCGGCCAGGCAAAGAAAATCAAGTGGCTGACTTTCCGTCATGCATACATTCACCCAACGATCCAAATCCAGTTGTAGACAACTTTCCAGACGAACACTTGTTTGCAATAGCAGTAAAAACACCATGGTTTGCAGACATAGCAAATTATTTATCTTCTAGAAAATTTCCAACACAATTCTCCAAGAAACAAAAACGAAAAATTATTAAAGAAATCTCTAGATATAGTTGGGTAAATGGATTTGTTTTATACTGGTTCAGATTTGATAATTAGAAAATGTGTGAGAGAAGATGAAATATTAGACATCCTGAAAGCATGTCATGATGAACCATGTGGTGGTCATTTTGCAGACAAACGAACAGCCTACAAGGTTTTGCAATTAGGCTACTACTGGCTAGCAATCTTCAAAGACTCCAAGGCATATGTCAAGCAATGTGATAGTTGCCAAAGAACAGGAAGACCAATAGTATTAGATGAGATTCCACTCAAACCACAAGTTCTAATAGAACCATTTGAGCAATGGGCTTTATATTTTGTAGGACCAATCAATCCACCATCAAATGGAAAGAGGTATATCTTAGTATGTACAGATTATGTCACCAAATGGGTGGAGGCAAAGGCAGTCACCAAAGCAATAAAAAATACAGTGGTCACCTTTCTCTTTGAATAAATATTTGTAAGATACGGAGTATCCAGACAAATTGTAACAGATCAGGGAGCACAGTTTACTTCAAAGCTTGTACGAGATCTTATAGAGAAATATAAGATCAAGCACAGGAAGTCTACACTATGTCATCCTCAAGCAAACTGGTAGGTGGAATCAAAAAATAAAGTCTCAGAGAACATCATGACCAAAACAGTACAGATGAACAGAAAGGACTGGTCAGAAAAACTAAGGGATGCCCTATGGGCCTATAGAATCACATGGAAAAATACAACTGGATTTAGCCCATACCAATTAGTATATGGAAAAGAGGTCTTACTTCCCATAGAATTTTAGATACACACATACAAACTGACAACCGAACTAGGATTGGACCTGTCTGAAGCACAGCAGCAACGGATAATGGAATTAAATCAACTAGATGAGCATCATCAGCAGGCAATAGAACATACCACATTGGTACAACAACAACGAATGAAGTGGCACGACAAATTCATCAAAAACAAGACTTTCCGCAAAGGAGACTGGGCACTACTGTTCGACTCCAAATTCAAAGATTTCAAAGCCAAATTCACAACACACTGGCTAGGCCCATATGAGATAGAAGAAATCTTTGACAATGGAGCAGTCAAAATCAGGACAATTGACAAGGAATCCACATCACTCTTGGTAAACGGACATAGGCTCAAAGTTTATAACAGGCCTATTAGCAAAGAAGCATTTATGAAACAACTGGTAGAAGAAACAGAACTGGGAATAATGGAACAATAGACTCAGCCATCTTCCAGTGCTGTAAAAAAACAAAAAACAAAAAAAAAAAACTGTTTGCTAGTGAAAACCAGGAAACTGGCGCAAAGCAAACACGAATTCATAGAGGAAAACCAATATGACTTGGACTATATGAATTCACTTTCTTTTTCTATTTTTCTCACAACATTCATTGCAGGATATCCTCCACATACATCTGACTTACAGACAAGTCAAATCTCAAGCAAGGGGAAGGATTGCACAAGAACTTTAGTTGTGCAGCTGAATTAATGATGGAACTTGTATTGTTAACAGTTGGTACCTGAACAACCATAGTAGAGGGACCTGAGATATCAGTAGCAAAATGTACATATTACATAAACATATGCATAACAGTTGGGACCTAAATCATGAAGTCATTGCAGAGGGACCTGAACAACAGTCAACAATTCAAGAACCAGAGCATGAAGAACAAGAAGCAGCAATAAACTCTACTTTTCAATCCATCTGCAACATTTGATCAACTAATTTCATCCCGCTTGTAAAGATATCATCCAGGGAAGTATAAGTATAGTCATTTTGCTCTTGAAAATTCCAATTTTTCTCAGAAATTTTTAGTCTTTGTTAAGTTGAAGTTAGTACCTGAAGAAATATATATTACCCCCATTCTTCTAAATATCATACCTTATAACCCTTGTACATCCTATCTCATTCCATGTTCATAACCATTAACCCCTAAGTATTTTTCTTTAGAAGAAAAAAGGGACCAAACGAGGACAACATGTTGAAACCTGCACATACAATTCAACTATTAGATATGGAAATAATTTTAAATATGACCAAGGTGGTCATTTTAAAATTATAAGTATTTCAAACGACCATACATGTGAATCTAGGTGTGCATATAAATTTATATGATGCGCAATATGGAAATACTTTTAATACATATGCAATATGGAAAGTGCAATATGGAGGCATACGAAACTACATACAAAAGGTAAGATCTTATGAGGCAAAAGTTTCAAAAGTTTTATAAAAACATTGTGCGCTAATACCATTTGCATATATGCACTATGGTCCACGGAAGGCACATCATTTAATAGTTTACATGATGGAACGGAGAGGTAAAGGTAGGTGGGTTTGTAGTGATATATGCCATCTCATCACATCATATGACACGCTAATGTAATATAATAGCATGGTAAGGCAGGAAGGCGGAGGTTATAATTGAAACAAATATCCAGCCAAGCACGCAAGTCCAAACCAAATGCATGAATTACACAGGCCTTCAAGCGCGTATGTGGTTTGAGAAACGTGGCATGGAGGTACATGTAAACCATCAAACGTTTGCATGGTAGGTGCACCATGAGCTGCATAGGAAGACAACCATGACCTGCATGGACGGGAGGCTCGAATTTAAGTCATGAGAACATACAGGCCATCCTAATGACACAGTCAGGCGACTGGTCAACATGACTGCCATGACTTGCACGGCATGCCTACGTGCCCATGATAGCCAATAAGAATGCTTATGGCTCAACTCAGCCAAGTGCACGGCAAAAACACGTAAACGATCATGAAACGACCGTCGGTCTGTTGTGTATTTCAACACTACTTGCACTTGTTTAAACCATAGTTTGTATGCCATCATCGCTTGAACCAGCTCAGGAGAACAATGCTGAAGCGCTATATAGCTGATAGACAACGCAAGGGAAACTGTAAGCAAATCTGTGGAGAAATAAGTAGGCAAACTTCCCGAACACGACGCAAGTTGATTGCTGGAATCTCAGGATAACTCAGGTAAAAATATGATTTGATTTGCTCACAAACGATGAGTCAGGATTTCAACTGCCTGTCATTTAACTGTCAACACGCCTGTTCTTGCCACCAGTCAGCAAAACGAAGATACAGGGATATGGAGCTCCATTAAACAATCCTTAGGACTCACCAGTAGCCAGGTAAACGCCGAAACTACACCTTGATTCCAGAAACTAATAAATATAAGGGTTAGATGAACAATAGTGTATTAATGAAATAAACGGCTATGTGATAAGGGAACAAGATTCGTTCATCGGTGTAGTTACATAAATCAAGGCGCTGAGTAAGGCACGAAAATCATGCAAAACAATGCGGCATTTCCACCACATTTCGCATGCAAAAAACGTCATTAAAATATCTTTGGGATCATATGCGTATTTTGCAAAGTCGAAACAGAGTTTTTGTAAAAAATGACCTTGTATAGTAGAGGAGGTAGAGTGTTATTGTTTAGAGCAGAGGATGCATTTTTTTTAGGTGTTGTTTCATAACATAGGGATTGTATGGCTGATACATTTTTTTACATTGTTACACAAGGATATATTGCATGATTTTGATTAAAAGGGGACTGTAATGTGTAACAAAAATGTATACTATGTACATGAATGAATTTTGGGTTCTGCAGGGGATTGGATTGTATTGACAATCAAGGTTGTATATTGTGCATTGTATAGCAGGGGTTGTAAGAGGCCGAGTCATTTGAGTCTTTGTAGAAATGCGCTGATTGTTTGAAGAGCTATTACAATAACGATGAAAATCCTTTAGTTTTTTATACAATGCAGGGTGTTAGGCTTGTATGGAGAATTATGAGAATTTTGCCTAAAAATACATTAAGAAAAACAAAATTCTGTCATGAATATGTGTCTTCTTATGTATTTTGTTTTCCAAACAGAGTTTAGTATGTTGACAGAGATATATAAAGGTGTTTGACTGTTTGGATACAATAGGGGATTAAAAACTGTCGCTGCAGAGAAAGGATAAATAGAGGCCAAGTAGATTGAATTAAAATTGTTGCAGAAGGCAGGTAAGCTACTTTGATTTCGAAATTTTATTTTGAAAAAGAGTAGTAGTTGTAAATTGTCATTGTTAAGATGAAATTAATGACGAAAGAAGCATATATCCAATGGTTTTCAGACACAATGTCAGCAAGAATAGAGCTCAAATTTCAAATAGAGAGTTGGAAAAAGGAAACCATAGATAAGCTTTACCAGGCAGGATTGATAGGATTCTTGCAAAATTTTGATGGCCACAGTGAGGAAATAACTAGGGAATTCATAAACAACTACATCCAGGACCAAACAAGGGTAGGAGATATTATCATTCCTGTGACTTAGGAATACCTTTCCCAAGCTCTAGATCTCCCAACGATAGGTGAAAAATATCATAAAGGCCTGCACTTCAAGGAGAAAGCATGGAATTTCTTCCTTGAAAAGAACCGAAAAAGGACTTTTGATAGAACCAAGGGGATACCAAGGGAATGGTTCAATGAACCATGGGGTGAGTTGGTTCTAGTTATACAGAAGTTTCTTACATGTGATAGAGGATATAATGTTTCCCACCTATATTATATCCGACTTTTACAACATATTAAGGGAGAAGATAGGATTAACTTGCCATACTTTCTCTTTAGAAGCCTCTTGAGGATGATTGAGACAGTGAGATATGAACACAAGCCCAAAGCAACGCAAATTTACCACCAGGGATTGATAAAAATCCTGGTTGAATATCAAGTAAGGTCATAAGGCATAGTTTGGAGGGAGTTCATGACTAGAAACTAGTTTAATGAAGTGCAGAATAAAGTAGAGCAAGAAAACAGAGGACTGATGTGTTCACCCTTTTATCCCAGGACTAGAGCTAAACAACAAAGTAACATAGCCATACAGGAAAATGAAGTGTCTATTATGTCTGTTCCTAGGAGATTTAGGAATAAAAGTCCAATTGACACATAAAAGGAAGTAGACACATGTTCCACAAGAAAACAGGTAGAGGATGACATTGCACATGAAGTATTTGAGAGAGATTCTTCTTATGATGATGCAGTAGCAACATCGTTAATCAAAACCACACAAGATTTTGAAAAAGAAATAAACTTGGGCAAAATCAAGGAATTAATTGACCAGCTAGAAATTAGTAAAATCATGGAAAAACAATTGAAAGAGGAAAACAAGGCAAGTAAGCAAGATAATACTAGATTGGTCAAGAAAAATGAAAGGTTAAATGAAGAGATAGGGAGATTAAAACGAAAGAATGATCTACTTTCTAAACATGCATTTAAATGGTTAAAAGAAAAGAATATGTGGCAGGCTAAGTATGAGAAGCAGAAAGTAAAGGCATCTTTGTTCAGGGAAGAACATGATTCAGGTTTGGATTGTTTGGTTAGGGCAGCACAACAGGAAGCATCTAGAGGAACCACATCTACTACAGGGAAAAGAAGATCAAAGAGGAATAAGCAAGCATGGGGACATGCTTGATAATCAACAAGGGGGAGGTGTTGGCCCTCGATTTTGGTCTTATTTTTGCTTAAGGAAACTTACTAATCCATCTATTTTCCATACATTTTTCACTTTATCCATCCCATTTTGATGTATTTCATATCCATTCAGGTATTTAATTTTAATTTTTCAAATTCTAAAGTTTTTATGAAAATTTGGTTTCAAGTGCAAAAATTGACAGATTCAGAAATTCTGGTAATAGCTATATGGTTGCAGGACACTTGGGCACGAATTTGATGCATGGATGGACAACTTGGGAACTAGGACTAAGCCATATATTCTTAGTTCGAACAAAACAAGCTTTATTAGGCCCATTTAGTGCTAGTCAATCATGACTAGTCACTCAGAACTCCCATAGAAATAGGGTAGTTTTGAGATTCTATGGGATTGACCATATTTCTTGGGATGGGATTGATGAATTTGACTTGGATAGATGGATATGAGTAGATGTGTTTGTTGGAATGATTATAGATCAGTTTGTTTCATAATACTTCTATTTAAAAGCCAAGACTTTGATGGCTTATGTATTGATTTTTTATAATTTCAGACACCTTTGGATTGGAGAGCTAATTTGAAGACTTGTTCTATTACTATTTTGCTGTTCAATAATATGGATGTGTGCCTTAATTTGAGTTTCTGATATCAATCTTCAAAGTGTGCAAAGCAAGGGTGGAGGACCCCCATTCCAAACTAAGTACACTTCCTTGTTTAAACTAGTTTTATTTCTTGTAATCTGGTTATTGTAGAACTAGTTTCCATGCTTTATTTCAGATTGATTTATGGCTAATGTATGGTGATTAATTTCATTATATCTTAGTTTATTCATCATTTTAGTAAGTTGGAAAAACAAAATGTTCAAGTTGAGCAATCCTTCTGTTAATTTGGTGAATTGTAACTAGTTTCCTTTGATTGCATGCAAGTAGTTTTCTTATGCATTTTTGGCATTAAGGTGAATGAATTATGATGAAACATATCAAGTGTCTCTTAAGTTAGGAGCCTTCTTTCATTAATGATTTTTCCATATTAAGTTATTAGTTTTCAATTTCTGTTCATTAAGTAGTAATTGAGGAAGAATTGGACTTCTTAAGTTAGGAACCATTTCAACTTTCCCTCTTTTAAAAAAAATGAATTAGAATTGTAATATGTATTTCTTTAGTTTTTGAAAAACTTATCTTTCAAAGTTTGATTACATCTTATATTCACATATAGTGAACTTGCCTCTAAGTATTACCAACCCAGATTGATAAGAAATATTTGTGTTAATTTCTGTAAATAAATTGGCTCAACAAGGACTGATCAACAACATATTGAATAACAACCAACATCAACCATGTCATAGTGCCAATAACATGTATATCTTCCATCATTAAGGAATGCATTGAAGAACAAATGAAAGAATACTGATCACAACAACAATAACCATGAACTCATACGAAACCATAATGCCAAAAATGAACCATTGGAAGCATAGATGATGCTTCCCTTGAACCTGTGTCAATTATGCATCGCCAATAGCATATAAATCCTCCTCATTAATGAATATGTCAACAAGAAATGTATCAAAGAAACATATCAACAACAATAATAATATCTCATAAACTCATCATGGATTAACCAAACATTAGATAGGCATAATCAACAATCTACAATAAACCAATGTCTAAACCAAAATGCCGGCAATGAATTGTTGGAAGTATATAAGAAGCTTTGAATGAGTCTATGCCACTCCTTCAACACCATAGAGAACAATACGTGCCTGTCTAAGTCAAGAATTGCGTACATGCACGACTCTCTTTCATAAGGAACATGCATAAAATGTAAAATGCTAACTTTTCTCATAAGAGAATGTCCACAAATCCCCCTACACATGTCATATTTCTTCCCAGATTTTTCTTTAGAACATATAAATTGTCTACATTTATAAATACTTTTGCTATAACTTTTCAAGTTTCTTCTTCTATAATTTTTCATCTAGTTGATGTAAATACAATTAAATGCTATTTATTAACTATTTGGCCTACAATTAGAATGTTTTGGTTTAGCCCTTCAACTAATAATACGTTGACTGCTTCTGTATTATTAACATTAAGATCAATATTGCCTTTTCCTAGTACCATTGCCGGTGGATTATTTCCAAGGATAACTTTACCACTCCTTTTTTTTAGAGAGATAGATTTGCTCCTATTTCCAGGCATGTGATGAGATCATTTGGTATCTATGTACCATTGATGTTGTTCTTTAAATGTGCACAAAGCAAGGCCACACTTCACTTGCTCCTCTTCCTTTTGCTTGATATGGGGAATACTAGTGGATCCATCTTCTTTATGTTTTTTGATATCTATATTCTTGTCCAATTGCTTGTATTGGATAGTCTCTACTTGCTGTTTGAAATGTCTAAAAGAATTCATTGACTTCGTCCTATATTCTTTTGCTAGATGTCCAAATTTATTGCATGTATAACTCCTTAATGATCACAGAAGGGGGCAAGAGAATGATAGTATTTCTATTTAATATTTCTCTTATTGCAATCAATAGATTTGTGACCAAATACACTACATGTAAAACAATATCGATTAAAGAAACTTGAGTACCTGGGAACTCATGGTCCTTCTGTGGAGAGACTATTTGCTTGAGGTCTGAATAATATTCTTCTGCAATTGGATGCAATGTGTCCAATGTTATGACATATAAAACATTCAATATTATTAATCAAAGGAGAAAATGGATTGTTATTTCTATACTCATTGAGGGCAAATGATTTCCTTTGAAAATTCACTTTTCACGACTGCTAATTTGGTTGACTTGTTAATTCTTTACCAATATTTTTAGAGTTTTCTTTGTTAACCTCAAGACTTATCACACAAGCTTGTGAGCTTTATTCTCCCTTCGTAGTATCATGAAAACCAAGGTTTTATTTAATGAAGGGAGACCTTTAACTATTAAGAAGATTATCCAATATTTTAGAACTATCTTGAAATCTCAATTGCTTATTCTTTTATGCTAAATTACCTTCTAATATGCTTACCTCAACATATTTTTCTTCTCTTGTCTTTTCCAATTGTGTCCTTAACTCAACGATCTCTTCTTTAATCTAATTTTCTTGTTCTTAAAATACTTAAAGTATCTCCTCATATTATTTGTTTGAATTTTCAAGATCAGATTTGAGAGAGATGATCTCTACTTCAAGTCCTTCACAATAACTGGTTCTTTTTTGAAACTCCTTGATTGCTGCATCTTCTTCAGTTCTCATTGTCTCCTGCAGTTAGGTATTTTTCTTTTCGAGTTCATTTTTCAATGAAGTTGTTTCATCTTCCAGTATTTCACACTAATCTTCCCTTTCCTTATACTGCTTCCTCATTCCTTCTTCATTTTTGCTTCCTTCTTGCAGTTGAGTGTTTAATATGATAATTTCTTCTTTGTAGGTAAACTCCTTTTCATAAAAAATTTGTAAGAATTTTTTAGGTAAACTCCTTTTCATAAAAAATTTGTAAGAATTTTTTATTGTCTCTATTCTTAATAGTAAGCCTTTCAATCTCTATTTCTAGGGCCATTATTTTTTAATCCAGTTTCTCTGCAAAATGATTACTTCCACTTCTACCCAAAAGAACAATCTTAGTTGATTCATTATCATCATCACTACATGAGAAAGGGAGTGCGAAATTATCTATAAAATGGTAATCATGATTAAAATTAAAACAAAACTAGTACTTGATAATTCCACATCACTATCTTCACTATCTTCTTCATCCCTCATTAAAAAAAACATGGTGCTTATGAATCATAGATTTTTATGACTTGTTTTATTATTTCTTTTCCTCGATCTATGGTTGCTAATACTACTAACACATATTATACATTTCTATAACTATCATAGTTTTCCTGAATTAAATTCTTTCTTCGAGCTACCTTCTTCTTGTGCTTCCTTCTCATGGTCCCCGATCTACTCTTGAGTGATTAAGATTTACTAGATAGATTTGCTTTGATACCAATTATTATAAATAATGAGAAAGGCGGGGGGGGTGGGTGAATATATATTTCATTTAAATTAATCCTTAATTGCATATTCATAAAATTATACGCGAATATTCTTGAAGCAGCTCATGTATGTATGTGCTTTTAGTAAATGAAAACAATGTAAATGAAAATTACCTATATTTTTCACAATTTTTATCAAGTATTAATACTAGTAGAACATTTTAAATTTTCAATAAATCATTAGTAGCATTAATCTTATGAGCTCATGTACCATAAAGATGCAACATATCATCAGCACATCAACTCGAAACACATAGGGACACTGGGATTTTAGGTGGAAACCCAGTTTGGGAGAAAACAACCATTACTGCCATCTTTGTTTTCTTTCTTATTGTAAAGAAACTATTCTTACATCCTGTATTGGTGCAAACTCCTACAAGTACACAGGCTCCTACCTACAGAAAACTACAACCTCTGATTTCTCTAGCTCCGACTAGGAGGAAGTTCCTACTCCCTAAGATTTACTAGAAACCACTGGAAGGAAACTACTACTCCCTCATTGAAGGCTTCGACCCTTGGCACCTTTGTGGACCACGTTTTAAAATATTTCACATTGAATCCACTTGACTAAAAAACACATCAAAAACCTCTAGGATTTGTTTCATCCATTTTTCAAACTAGACCTACACCAGCCTATACGCTCAACCATTTTTCAAACTAGACCTACACCAACTTATATGTTAAACAATTAAATATTAGAAACCTCTGCAACCAAATCGATGATCAAATCAATATGCTCAAAATTGTATAATTGAATACTAGGATATCAATCAACCCTCAACAACACTAACCAAGTCAATTTATTTTGCTCATCAATAAGTCAAGCCATACACCATACTCAAGAAAAATATCAACACACTCATCAAGACATCCTTGACAATCAACGAAAAAACCATTTAATATCAATTCACTGTTATAACCATAACAACACCATGAACCTTGTCCAAAATCAAATCAATAAATATACACGAATGTCATTAAGGAAACCTGTGTATATATGTGTCTTTTATGCATAATAGTAGTGTACAAATTTCAGATCACTAAATACCAAAACAAATCCATTATGTCTATTCAAGGCAAATCTACCATCATCATATACATTAGTTAGTAGCAACAACAATTGTCAACAACCCAGATCAACAAAAACTAAAACACTTATTAATCCAGAATGTATACATGATTTTCAAGTAGATATGCATATGTATGCATTATTTAGGAACACAAGTTGCGTACAAATCTCATATCAATTAGTTACTAAATTTTCTTTGCAACAAACACTACCATATCTCAAAACAACAATATCCAATATCATCATGATTTCAATAGTAGACTACCATACAGATCTCATGAAAATCATATAGTTTGCATTCACTGAATCATTACTGCAAACATCTATGCATCCCTGCATACACACACAGACAAAGTAATATATGCATACATAGATTTCTACACTTACAGTCCCGCATACACTCTTATTATCATAGTCATTAACTTCTGCATAAACCCTCATCAAGCACAAACAGAATCATATTGATTTTCAAACATTAATAAGCCAATTCTTCAATACACCTACAAGAAGCAAATCAAGCACATCTAATATCTTTCCAATATATCTTCACATCTCTCAAATCCAAGTTTCCTCCTTGTGCCTTGGTGCACAATTGTTCCAAGTCAAGTCGAATTGAATAACTCATAAAAAATTCACACACTAACTACTCAATGTCCTTCTCATTTTATAGCATTTTCCTTGCCAATACCCTAGGAAAATATTTTGGATTTGTTGTTGGTAATTGTTGAAGGAATCAAATAGACATTTTTGACACAAAATCATGGCCATGGGAAATGCTCATGGTTTTTTTATTTTCCATGCACAGGGTCGTGTACACAACCCTTGTTCATGAAACTTGTGTATGTACGTGACTTTCCTTCACAGGAGTAGCATATGGTTTTGCAAACTTCACATTTTTCTAACTTATTCAATTGTATCATGTGACTAATCTTCCAATACACTTCCTCATTTCTACAACACTTTTAGAAGCATCCATATCAGTAGAAAATCTTTGTAATCAATATTTGTCTATAACCTAGTTGGTCACATTGATTCCTTGCTCAATCACAATAAGATGTGACATACTATGACAAGTTGACATCAAGGGTAAAACAATTGACATGCACAAACAATTTCACAAGCTTGTTATGGAAGGAGATTCCAAGTCCATTATCAATATCTTTCACAAAATCCAATGTGGATCACATCCTTCCAAAGTATCTAAGAGTTTGAAGTTGGAAGCTTAAATAGGGAATACTACAAAACTCATAGAAAAATTCACAGCTCCCCTCTTCTCTCATTTTCACAGAGAAGGCAACATACTAAATAACAAGTTGGATAATTTTGTTCTTAGCACAACAACTCATCCCCATTATTTTGATTGAAGTGAGGATATTCCAGAATCCATTCAAACTCACTGTCAAGATTTGGCTACGAAGGACCTTATCTCCCAAGGAGAGCGCCTAGGAGTAGGAGTTCCCCCCCGCCTTGATATGAAGCTAGCTCTCACAAAAGTGGGTTCTAGCTTGCACTGTACTTTGTGTGTTGCATGCACTCCTATCACTTCATTGATGATGGCATGAAGTTGGTACAAGGTTAGCTGTCATTTGAATATTCCATGCCACATAAGGAGATATAAGAGGACCCAATAGGATAATTCTACCAGATTGGAAAATATGGAGGAAAAATTTGACAAAATATACCACACGCTAATCATTCTAGCCAAAACATCAACCAACATTTCCATCTCCTTAGATGAGGGTAGTGGCCAGCCATTGTAGGTGCCTGAAGATTCTACCAAATAGTTATTATGACACTAGTTTTTTTCTTGTGCATTAGAAGTCATTTTTGTCTTCACTTGTTGATGTGTGTAGTCTATCACAACCAACCTATTTTTACAATTTTCTATGTACAATATGGTCTAGTTAGACGAGGTCTAAATAACCTCAAGACTATGAACTTATGGTACTAGTCTGGGTTCTCTTCTGGCAAACCAATGGTAGAAAATTTTTGATCTATGTAATCCTCATTTGATCTAATGCAAAGTGCCTAACTTGGAAGAAAAATTATGATACACATTTTTAACTATGAAATTTTAGAATTTCATATTTAAATTTAATTGATAAACATATAAAAACTTAATATTACATAAAAAAAATTAAATTATAAAACATGTCAAAAAATGTGTTAAGCATGTATATATTGTATTATATGTATTATTAGGCTTTTAATAAGATTAAAAATAAGAAAGATTGCTTGGGGGCTCATTTGACAAGCCTATGAAAAATGTAAAGTAAATGTGAGCAAAGGTCCCATGTTCAAATCCCCTATTTTTTGCTCGCAATTGAATGTTAGGGGACCTAAGGGTTATTTGTTTCTTACTTGTGGCTGCGTGCATCAGGGGAGACATGGGTCACCTTAGGGTTATAGTGGTAGTTATCAAAATCAACCATGTGTTACATGAGTATGAGAGTGTCACAATCATTGATTCTTTTGTTATTTTAAAGGAATCTAACTAGGGGGGTTTCATGCTTGCATGACACGGGGTCAATTTCCAGAGAGAGAAATCAAATCTCTTAAGGTGCAAACCTTTACTCAATTTTTGCAGTTAATAAATTTTCATCTTGAGATAGTTGATCCCTCTTGATGCTTGGTGGGGTGGTTATTGCTAATCCAATTCCTCTTTTACTGTTAGAAAAATGGGATTTAAAATTTCTTTGACTCTTATGTCCTTTTTCCCTTATCAATTCTCTTTTCAAAGGTTTGGATTATTTAATTAAGTTTATCACCCTTCTACACCAGGGTATTATAACATGTTACATATGAGCACAACGACTTAGAGATTATCCACTTTGTTTTAATTATTTATGAATGTTTCTTCCACTGATATGTTTACATTTATAAATATTTATTTACTATATATATAGACACCATACCATTAGTCTCGACAACCCACCTTATAGATACACACACAAACACACACATGACCTATTAGATGTCATGTTTCCCAATTGTAATGGGCCATGCACCATATTCACATCCCTGAAAATGATAAAAAAATCATCACGTCTCCATGCTAAAACTTGGTGGTCCCCATCATTACATAAAAGGCATGCAACTTTTGGGCGTATCCCTACACAATTGAACAATGACGTTGTTCTGAGAATCTCCAATAGGGTAAAGTGCATGGTGTTTATGAGGGGGTCACCCCTTAGAATGGGTAGAAATATGAAACCATCGATTTCCAGATCTAGTCTCATATTTGTTCAAAAACCCTCAAACACCTTTTTCAAAAACCACTGCAAGGGGTGTTGGAGAAGGTAGTTTCCAGATTCCCCAAAATTCTTGTAGGTTTTTTTGACATACACATGATGAAAAATAGGGCTTATTCCCCTGGTCACCTCCCTGGTGCCGACTTGCCATGTCTTCCTGATGTGCTTCCTCTCAACGCTTCATCCTGATACTTTTCCTTGCACCTCCAGGACACGTCGACCCTGTCCCTTCACCTCGGTGACTCTCCTTTCCCTCTCCTCTTGTAACTATGACGTTGTGACCTCTAGGTTGTGTCATACCAATCCTGTCACCCCAATATTCCTCTCAACACTTCATCCTAATGCTTTTCCTTACACCTCCGGGACACGTTGACCTGGTCCCTTCACCTCGGTGACTCTCCTTTCCCGCTTCTCTT
>APFE031275361.1:250675-261394 GCA_000404065.3 Pinus taeda | reverse complement strand
GGTAGAGTTTTGTCATAAATATCACATCATTTTGGGTCATTCAACCGCCTATCATCCGCAAGGCAGTGGATTGGTGGAATCTTCTAATAAAACATTGGTCAACATCATTAAGAAGCTACTGGAAATAAATAAGAAGAGCTGGCATAAGAGGTTGGTCAATGCACTTTGGGCAAATCGGGTCAGTCAGAAGAAATCCATTGGTACGTCACCTTTTGAGCTTGTTTATGGAGTTGATACAGTGTTTCCTACCTCTCTCGCAGCCCCGATAGTCAAACTTCTTCAGGAGGCCAACAGTGAAGAAGATCCTATGCAGAGAAGGTTGAATCAAATGGTCCACTTGCAGCAAACCAGAGAAGAAGTCTTCCAAAACACATCCAAGTTGCAGGAGAAGATTAAGAAAATTTATGACAGAAAAGCAAAGGTAGACAAATTTCAGTTGGATGATGTGGTGCTGAAGTGGGATGCAAGGAATGAGGAAAGAGGTAAGCACGGTAAGTTCGAGAACCTCTGGAAAGGTCCCTTCAAGATTGCAGCATATCGGGGTCTGAATGCCTTTCTTCTAAAGGAAATGAACGGGGAAGATTGTCCAGGAGGGCCGATCAATGGTCGGCTGCTCAAGAGATACCATTTCTGAGTTATTGACGCTGCTTCCACTGTCACTGTAATACCATTTTATTTCAGTTTGGTTAGAGTTTGTTAAGTTAGTCTTCAAGTCATTTCAATGTCAAATTTGAGTCAATTTTTTGGACACAAAAGTTTCATAAATGAGTTAGAGTCTTGTGTTGTTTATCGAAATAATGACTCCATAGCCCAATGGACAAAGGCACTGTCTAGCTCTTCCAGAGATCTGCTATTCTTAGCACCTCCAAGGAGCTACCATCCTCCATTGGAGCTAATGTTAGAGTCGGTCTTATCAGTCCTCCGTCAGAGATCAAAACTCTTTCTGCATTTCATTTTTAGGAGTCCGGCTCCATTCACTCAGCTGCATTCCACTAGGGGAATGCCATAATCTGATGGAAAAGGTCTTGGTAGTCAGTTCCCCTCATGTGTAGCACCTGCTGGCTTAGGTCTTTTGTCAATGTTCACTAAAGTCCATGACAGTCAATGTTCGATCTTTTAATGGACAAGAGTCATTTTCAGTCATTAGGTGTAGGGATTAGTCATTTTGGTCTTCAACCATGTCCAATAAAGCCATGCAGGCCAGAGGGATGCCCTTACAAAATTGCAATTCAAAGATTCTCATCGTCATGTTGACAGATTACAACTGTTCTTCAAAACTCTGTTTTGAAGAAAAGTCAAACAGTGTGTCATTTGTGATAATTTTCAAAAAATTCTCCAGTTTATCTCTTCAAGCGCAGTCATGGTTTCCATGGCCAAATGCCTTGTCATACAACCCCTGCAAAAAGTGCCGAAAATTTCATCATTCTAGCAAAAAATTCAAAAGGAAAAGTGAAATTCAGTGTTGAATTAAATCAGGAAAAAGTGCCAAAACAAGACATTAGCAAAGTGGGTTTTGAGGAAGCAAAAATGTAACCCATGACTTCGAAGTCTTTACATACGAATTTCCACAAGGAAACAAGGTCATTGTGCAAATTAAGGTTATAGAGAAGCATTGCAAAGTTTATGAGAGAGCTAGCATGCATTTGGGTGAGTTTGGAGTCGTTTTCAAGGGCGCGGCACACAGACAGAGGAGCGCGGCGCACAGAGCGCTACCCCATAGTGTAAAGTTAACATGGGCGCGACGCATATACAGAGCACGACGCACTGGGTTTGCTGCGCGGCGCACACCCACAAAGGTCCAAAATTGTTCCAAATTTGCCACAAATCATTTGGAAACCCTTCAAAATGACAGGTAGGGTCTACATCTTGCTTGTTCATCAAATTTGTGAATGTGATGATGGTGTATGGCCATTTATAATTGCAAGAAAAAAACGCCTCAACCCTACCACTTGAAATCATTAAAGCCATTGCTCTAGGGTTGCAAAATTGTGGTGCTGATGCCAAGGCTCCTCTTTCACCTCTCATCTTTCCCCTTCTTTCCATTGTTCCCTTCTCTCCTATCCCATTTTTCCCTATTTTCACTACCCTAAAACATTACTAAACCCCTATTCCCTATCCTCTCCATTCATTGGTCAAACATAAAACCCCAAAACCCTACCTCATAAAATCCCCACACCCTCCTACATATCCCTGAACAAAATTTCCCCCATAACCCCTATTCCCATCATATCATTCCCCTTCCTAACACTCCCTTTTGCATTGTTCCCCTTGGTGGCAGATATCACAACAACACCTAGTTTCATACCATCATCAAAGGGCAGTCCAGGCACAGTACACATACAGCAGTCATGGCATCTGAGCATTCATCGGAGTATGAAATGGAAACCCAAAGTGATTCATCCTCGGAAGAATAGGCTCCTCGGAAACATCACAAAAGTGGCAAACATGTTAGGGATGAGCCAACCACCCTCACAGAATTGCAGGCCTGCCCTCTTGCTAGGTCATGTTTCCAGCATCTATCATGTTTTGAGTTTTGTCAAAGGGTAGCTAATGTTCGAGTTCATCATGAGTTGGCCCGTCTTTTTGTGCTTCACCTACATGGAGATCACTCTATCCTGGCCAGTGTCACCTTCACATTGACAACTGAAACTTTCTCGTTAGCAACCGGCATACCGAATGTTGGAGAACAGTGGCACAATAAATAGAAGGTGGATTGGCAGCATTATGAGCCTTACATTAAGGCCAGTTTCTTGAGGCAGCTCCAAAGAGTCTTTCCATTCAGATATTTGAAAGATGAATATGCCCCACTAATGAAATTGATCATGAAATATTTCAGCTGTGAGGGGTGGTTCTCTCGTCTATATGCCTATCACATCAGGTTGCTCATGCACTTTACCATGGTACAGATGATGAACATCCCATATTTCATTTGCAGGAACATAGAGAGGATGAACACCTTCATGCAGCACAAGACCCCTCAGCAGCAACTTAACATTGTTTATCATTTTGCTCTAATTAAGATTTTGGTGGATCATCAGCTGGGATTACAGGGCATTACTTCGGATGAATTCATCTCCTGTGACCTCTTCAGCACTTCACAGGTATTATCAGAGGTTGAACATGAGATAGGTGGTCCTTCTCATCAGTATGAGCGCCATGAGACCACTACTATGCCAGTATTCATCAGATATCAGAGAGGCAGTAGGCATTTATTTGCAGTAGCAAAGCGAGTGTTATCTCCACCCGAGGTGGAAGGGGCTTCACTTCCTACATCGACAACATAGGTATAAGATAGGGGCAAGAAGCCCTTGCATGACGAGGGGCCATCAGGTGAACAGGAGGCCGACTTCATCATCATTCATGACGATGATACAGATGTGGAGAGTGCCAAGCTTAGGAGGACCATCCAGGTGCAGCAAACGGAGATCCAAGACTTATCACTCAATTTGGAGAGGCCTAAATGGATTATCAGGTATTTGGAGCAGAGGAACAAACAGCTCAAGGACCAGCATGAGATCATGGAGCTGCAAAATATCCGTGATAATTGCCAAGTTGCCCAACATAGGAAGATTGAGCTCACTCCATTGGAGCAAGAGATTAACAATGACCGAGAGTCTTGGCTCGAGTGTATCAACATCCACCTTAAGAGACTATTAGAGAAGGCTGACAAGTACAAAACCATGTTGAGGTAGATGGTTTATCACTACAGGGCACGAAACATGAGTTCAAAGGCTCGGATAAGGAGTTTGAAGACGAAATTGAGCAAAGCGACAAAGAGACAAAAGAGGAAAAAAGAGCAAGATCGGCTTCAAATATTGGCTAAAGCCTCTAAGGCCCAGGATAGCACTTCATAAAGGATCTCCAGCCCAAATTTCAAGAAATTTGGGACAATTTTGGTCACATGACAAATTTTTGGGCACAACACAAGGCTTTTCACCCTGTGCGTCGCACCACCGGCATGACGTATAGGATTGGGAGCTCCAAATCACAAATGGTTTGCATTTTTGGATTCAGAATGAAAAATCATGACTGCTGGTGCATGGACAAGAAGTTTGGGAAAGTTTTGAGTCCCCAAGAGGTCAAAAACACTCAAAAAATGGCCTTTCTACCCCTATTTTGACACACAGGAAGCAGTCTTGGGAGAATGAAGTTTTGGAGGGGAAAATGAGCACGAAATTCAGAAATTCCACTTGGGTTGGAAAGTAGATAGGTAGGGATTTTCAACAAGAACACTTAGGTACAATTTGGACTCCAATAGGTACCTCAAAATAGCCTCCAAAGTGGCACGTTGCATATAGAGAAAAATACCAAAATCACTTCCGCTTCGCGACATTTTGATTCGTGACTTTCTCCAAGTGGGCCCGCTCATTTACACTACACTTTTTTCGGCACCTAAGGCAAAATTTAAAGTATTTCCACTAAAGGTTGGCTTCTATCCAAGTGGCAAAGGAAGGCGAGCAGTCACCCAAGCCAAAAGTCATTTTTGTAAAGTTGCACCTGTAACTAATGGTTGGCTTTCCACTTCCACTTTGTAATGATTTGAAAAACTCCCCAACTCTTGGTTGTTCTATTTCCCCATGGTATAGTCTATTTATTGTATGCAAACTATTTGCAAAGGTTTGGTTGTAATTTCTGGGAGACTGTGGGAGAGAAACTCAGTTCTTCATTGTATAATTTGACAGAGGATTAATGAAAGGCAGCGGCTCTGTTTCATGAGATTCATGTGGTTGTGAGTGTAGCAAATGTGTTCTCTTTATGCTTCATATGTATTTCATTATGTTTCACAGTTCATTCATATTCATTTCCAGTGAAATTTTCTAAGTTAGATAAGGTATAATTCATGTTTATTACTCTGCCTGTGGGAAAGTTTCACGTTATGTGTTCTTCTTCTGTTGAAAAGGATTCATGTGTTTATGCCCTTTTCACCCTCCTAAACAATGTTTCCATTCCGCATTATTTCAAATTTAATTGCTAGACTTTCCGCCTGTCTTGCCTCACGAAGTAATCTATGCCTTTGTGTTAAATTCTCTGCTCATTGTTGTTCATTGGTCCCATACATCCCAGAAACTCAGTCATTTATAAAAAATTGTTTCTTGTTTCCATATCTATTTATTAGCCTAAAATCAATATTCACTGTAAGTCATCTAAGACCACATCGTTTATTTATCCACTGAGCATGGTTTATGGTTACCCTAAATTTTGCCTTCCTTCAGCCTAAGGAAGATTTAGGTGCTAACACATTCTTTTGGAATTAATAAACATGTACTTTATATTCCTTCATGTTTGATACATTGGATGAGATCGAAGGGAATTCTAATAAATATCGTGATGTCATTTATGGTAATTACTCTAAAAATGAATATGTTGATTTGTACTCTTCTCAAGTCAATCCTCATGAGAAAATTCAAAACACATATGAGGATGAAGAATGCTTTAATTCAGAAATTATTCCAATTAATCCTCATTCTCAAGCAGGAAATTATCTTCATGATTTTGACATCCAAGAAATCATTCCAATCTATGATTCATATCATGATCAAGCTTTCATTCCTATTCATGGTCATAATTCTCTTTCTAATTCACAAGTTGGAATTGGCAATCACTCAAATTCCATTATTCTGGTCAATCCTTGTGAAAAAAAAAATTTATTTCAAAACAATCCCAATTGTGTTGTAACATTAGTTGTACCATTAGTGATTTTATGTTATTTTTGTTTCCTCACTTATTTTGTTTAAAATCGCATTTAACTTCGGATTTTATTTTTCAAATTTTTGATACTTTACACTGGAATATTGAACATTGCACTATCAAACACTCAATTGATGCATTGCCCTATTGGGAAATTGAAGTTTCATATTATAATTATGAACATCGAAAGCTATCAATATTCCAATTTCAATCGATGCTATTTTTTTATCAAAAGCTTTTATCTTCTCAAAGGCAGTATTAACAAGAGAGTGTATTTTTACAATCTCACCAACGATATAATTCAATTAA
Organism: Pinus taeda; assembly: GCA_000404065.3. Taxonomy (NCBI): domain Eukaryota; kingdom Viridiplantae; phylum Streptophyta; class Pinopsida; order Pinales; family Pinaceae; genus Pinus; species Pinus taeda. Next base: position 255,397 of record APFE031275361.1, on the reverse strand, counting down.
TAGTATTCCATTGTATCTAACAGATTTCCATCCATTTTTCATTAACTCATTTGAAAAATATTTGGAAAATTTTGCTTCATGGAAGATTGTTAATTGTTTAACATTTACACATAATACTAACAATTCTTTTCAGGCCTGTGAATCTAAAAGCTCATATCCACAATCTGGCCTATTATCTTCTCTTTTTAATCTCTTCCAATCTTTAATGGAAATCCATTCAGATTTCTATGATCCAATTGAAATCTAGTTGGAAAGGGCATTTCAAAAGAATGAGATTTTAAATAAGTTGCTAACAACAACTGTACATTCTACTTTCATATTTAGCTTTCTTACTTTAATTAGATTTGCATTTATATTACTAATGTTTGAACTATACATATATGCAGGAATTAAAATGAGAGAGTGGTTACATTGGAAATATGACTATACCTAGTCATGTTCATGTATATAGTTAGGATAGGAGTAGAATTAATGTAGTTAGTTTTCTTATATAGTTAATTTATTTTTAAAAATTCTACAGATAAAAATAAAGCAAGCAATCAACCCTTCTCATTTCATATACATGTTCAGAGAAATATTTTCCTCTCATCAGAAACTTTTTGATTTTTGCTTCCCATCTTTAAATAAAAAATTTCTTGCAGCAATACCTCTACCCATGACTACATCTCTGCCTGTTTCAAATAATTTCTTGACTAAATTTAATTGAGTATGCACTTAGCACACATCACCTCAAAGCCACTTTTCTCTATTTCAACATTTCCTTCTAATATTTTTTTCTTAGATTGTTATGTTGAAAATTTCAATGATGCAAAAGCTTCCTGATATCATTGTTCCATAAAATATATGATTGTCTAAGCTCACAAGCTTAATGCCAATTCGATTATTATTAATCAGTCTTACTTTTTGCTATAAACACATGAAGTTCATGTTATCTTCCTCAGAATTTGTTAAAATGACCTTAAGGGTGTCCATTTTGCTGTGTGCACACATTTGAATCTGTGCTGATATTCTTTCATAACCAATGGCTTTATTCTATTTTGATCTTTATTTTATTATTTCATGTTGTAATATGAACCATATTTATTTACTAAAGACATTATTGAACAACCACCTTAACAATATAGACTTCGGTTAAGTTAATTCAAAATGAGCAAAGGTAATAATTATTGTTGCAATTCAAAGGGGAACATATTTTCATTTACATTTCTGGTAAATTCTATGAATTTTAGATTTTCTAAACATGAATAATTGATTTTCTTTAAGCTGATTGCACACTCTAGTTTAGAGTAAATAATGAGAAGATTTTGAACAAAATACGAATTTTGAGAAATCCATAGAAGAAATTGAAGATTCATGAGATAAAATTTACAAACAATTTTCTTCTAGGTACGCATTCATCAGTTTATTTTCATCTATTGTTGGCTTTTCCTTTATCTTAGTTTATTTCTTATTCTTGTTCTGTTTCATTTGTAGGTTTTCATTCATTTTCGAAACTTGAAGTAAGTAGCAAACCCATTTAAAATCCGTAAAAGGTTAAGGGAAATTTTATTTGTTGTTCATTAGAATTTGAGCATTCTTTAATTTTGTTTTCATTCATTAGAAAACCCAATAGGCCTTTAAAGCATTATCGCAAAATTCATATTGGAATATTTCAACTTGACTTTCATATCACTAATACTATGATGAATATACATTTATGATATTCCTTTCCCGCTCATCTTCGTCAATTCTTTCCTTTCAATATTACATCATCCATATCACAACTATTTGTATCGCAATATTCCATCGGAAGTGACTCTTATCATTTACTGAAAAAAAAATTTGATACAAGACCTTTGATGTTCTTTTACACTCATTCTCTCGCAAAATTCCACAATTATCATATCGCATTTCTCATTTCACATATTCGATAGTTGACTTTGCCAATATTTCTATGTTCACACAATTCTAGACATGATAAAAAATTTAAATCAAGTTCATTAAAAATATCGCATCCATTCAATCGCAACAATGGTAGGGGCATAGGTTTAAAAGTCCCGATGTTCTAGATCCGATACGATATTAAATTCACATAATAAATTTATCGGGTCTGTTCTTTATCTCATATAGGCATATCAAAATTGTTACATAATGTACTTAAATTTTCTGATCTAATTTCTTTTGAGATCCTTAGCTAGTCCCACCAATTTTCTATGTCATCCATTACATCCCCACAGTCGCAGAATAATATCGGCATTTCCGACATGACTATTTCCCAATGTCCCAATATGTCGATATCGCAATCGCTTCATCATAATTTTTATTATATAAGCATATCAAAATTCTAAATCTGCGATGTGTGATGTGTGAAGTGTGATGTGTGATGTGACTATTCCCCAATCCATAATATAATAATTCTTCAATATTTCCATCACCCCATCGCATAAGATATTTTCACATAGCATATGTCCATATCACAAATTTGTCGCCGCAACAAATATATCACATCGCAAAACTCAAATGAAGCCTTATCTTAAGAGTTTCCGATGTGATAGACTCTGATACATGCCCCTTTACCATTAACATTCAATCGTTATATCCCATATCAGCAAAGGTAAAAATCGCGGATTGAAATTTAAGTATGGCGAAGAAACTTGTGATGCAAAACATCCACTGAGGCATTGTGTTGTATAAAATATTTTAAGACAATATTGGGTAATCACTATGGTATTAAAGCATTTGATAGGAAATTTTCATGAAGGTTAGATCATTTCAACTTCTCTCATATTTCAGTTTTGATATACCACTCCATATTTAATATGAAATTTAAGTCCTTCCCATCTATACATATAAATTTCATTATCTTGGATTTGGTCTTAATTCTAGACAATTTATGGAAATGGAGTTGATATGAAACTTATAAAATTATGAGAACATTCATCGTTGCACTTCATTAAGAAGCATAATTTCATTCTCATTTTTGATGGATTTGTTTTACTTTCGATTCCCTGAATACAAAGCATTATCTCCTTATAGTTTACTGCTTGCTTTGGTTTAAATAAAACAAATAATGATCTTGGGTTATAATATTATGGTTAGTTCAACTCCTTCATGCTTTTGATTTTAATTAAAAGAAGAAGTTAGCTAGCATTGGAGAAGATGATACCTCACAGGTAAGATTAAATGCGATTCTCCAATGGTAAGTTTCATATACCCACTTTCATTTATTTTCATTACTTTACTTTAGTTTCATTTTTGTTTTTAAATTCTGCTAATATAAAAATCTATTTTGAAACTCTTCATAAAAGCTTTCAATCCTCCACCATATTAGATTTTGAAACCCTATACTCTTTTCCTGGTTTGCTTTCAAGAAGCAGCGATAATATTCGTCGAAACTACTACACTAGGAAGTTTTTGAACCTTTGGTTTGTCTCTTTAATCATTCATTTTATTAGAAAATGATTAAGATGATGCTTTAAAGCAAAGAGATTGACACCAAACATATTTTTTTCATCGTGTCTGAATTTTATCATCACTGCTATCTGAAGCCTAAAATGCTTATAACCTCGTAAAGTAAAATTTATCTGAATCTCAACATAAGAAGGAATGGTTACATGATTATTTTCTTTTACCCCATTTTAGTTGAGACACTGATATAACCATTCTTGTTGGAGTTTATCTTTTAAAAACTTAGATTTTCGTTTCTGCTTTTACCTTTATTTTTATTTTTATTTTTTGTTTGTTGATTTCTTTTATCAATTCAGATTAGGAATTCTTTTCCATTTATTTTTTAGTTTTGATTTTGGTGGCTCTACCATAATTTATACGAAAGGCCTTTTTGTTACTTAACAATGGTCGGCATATGCAGAAAAAAAAAAAAAAAAAAAAAAAAAAAAATAAAAATAAAAAAAAAATAAAAAAAAAAATGTTAATAGTCTATTATTTGTTTTTTTTCTTAAATCTCTTAATAAAGTTTGTTTTTCTTATTATAAAGGTAGACATACTTAGGGAAGAGGTTACAAAACAAGAGAAGTTCACAAAGTATCATAAAATCTGAAAATTTTCTTTTTTCATCAAAATTCTAATTATTTTGAGATTTCAATATTTTATTAAGATCTTTCAAAATTCTATTATCAGTCAAGAAAAGTTATTTTTAACCAAAAGACACTTTACAGCGAAGCACCCTTAACTCTGAAATTGTCATTCTTAACTCTTAAGGAGTCAATAATTCTCCTTGTCCAAAAAGTCTTGTTTTTCTAGAGTGTAATCCAAAAGTATATTTAAACTTAAAAGACAAGAGGCCTCATCATGAACCTGCTTACCATGATCATAGGGGAAAATAAGCTAACATTACCAACACTGCTAAACAAACCAGGATGATAGCTTATGATTGCAAACAATTATAAGACAAGGGGTCTCATCACGAGCCAGTTTGTTCAGTCCAATTATAACCAGTGAATGGCATTGTCAACTATCTGGCTACCGAACCAGGACAATGGCTTTTAAGAACTAAAAAGTAAAAACAAATACAAAAAAATAAACATTTATAAATGGATTTATCTCTAGGTCAATAATTCTTAAATAGATGGGATTCTGAATCATTGATGATTAAAAGGTAACCTTGTCGAGACTATAGATGTTTGCTGACAACAATGGCTCTACCCATGACAAATGAGTATATTTTAAAAGCTAAGCTGTAAATTGACCCCTACTTTATCTCTACAACTAATTAAAGACTGATAT